>JAPYZO010002959.1:0-13610 GCA_030522905.1 Torymus flavipes | reverse complement strand
AATTATATAGAAAATAATGGAATAATTACTATACATAAAATCTTGTAAATATTTTTATTAGATGTAATATTGTTATATTTTGTATGAAATCATTATAATGAATAAGATAATTAATCTTGTTATTACATAAATAATTTGTCTATTATTAATAGAATCATCACATTTTTTACAAATAGTCTCTACTATTTAAAGACTACATCTAATATAGCGCAAATTGCGAACACATAGGTTGAGTAATATTTAATACTAATCTTACATTGTAATTAAGTATTCTAATATACATAAAAAATCCTGGTATTTGATTTAATTAAAGCCTCGCATCAATGACTCGACTAAAATAGAAATGTAAAAAACTAAATAGTATGATTATTATTCACATAAATTATGTATTTTATAACGCGACACTTATAAAAAAACTTACTAGAGCTTATGGCGGAATAATTTAACTGCATAAATAATTTTCGTTAATACACGAAATTGGTTAAGGCGACGAAGAAGTAGTAAATTACATAATGCCCAATATATTATACAAATAAAAATAAAAATTTAGGTAACAATTATGTAAACAAACAAGTTTTACAGTATTCACATAAAAGAATATTATAGTTATCAATATGAGAACCTGAATATTGAACAACGATTACGTGCATAGCAACAGTTCACTTCTACGATTCTATAACCATATTTTTTAAATTGACTATATTTTCAAAATTTTATTTCTTATGTTACTACTGGAACCGTTTTATAAATTAAGTGATGTTAAATTAGATACTCAAGCTTACGGTAAATGTTCGATACACAATTTCAGCAACGCTAATTTAACTTTTCAAAACATAAGTACAACTACTTAATTATCCTACTTTTTCATCGCCTCAAAGTCCTGAACGACAAAAGTGCCAAGGAAAATAAAAGCGACTGGACCGGTCACTTTCTACGGTATCTTTACTGGTATGAATCTTGACCTATCACCAACTTTCGGCGAAAATCTCAGATTGACCTTCTCCTTGCCTTCCTCACCCACTTCTAAGAAAGTATTCCAGTCGACCAGAAAATAGAGTCCAGTTTTCGGCCTGGTGGGCAGCACGGGATCCGGCTCGGGTGTGCTACCGCCGAACGAGTCTTCGAGATCGGACAGATTGACGTTTGAATTTTTTCCCGAGTCGTCGGTGGCGGTCGTGTTGCTGATAAATTGGTTGATATCGAAACTGTCGAAGAAACTCGCCTTCGCGGTGGATCCGGAGCTCGGTGTCGTGGTGCTGGAGGTGTCAGTTTTGTTGAGAAATTCGGAAATGTCGAAAGTGTCAAAGATAGACGGCTTCGAGGATGACTGATCGGTTTTCGTAGTTGAGGACTCGGACAGCTCCGAGAACGAGGCAGAAGAATCTGAAAGCACGAATTTTTGTTATATAATACAATGTTTTTGTTAAGATTCCGTGATGCCAAAAGTGTAATTTCGGATTGCTTGTTATTCCACATTAAATTTATTAGAAAATCTTTTAAATAAATATTTTTACGTTTTGTTAAAGTTCTTCACTTTTCATGCACTACGCTATTAAATTACGTACAAAAAATGTATTATTTCCATTAATAATAATTTATTACACAAATCTCTGTTGATCAAGTATTTTATTTAAAAACGGTTTAGTTTCATATTGAAGGTTTTTTAATTACATGGTCAACATTTCCACTGTCTCAATTTTTACAATGGATAGTAACAAAAACATTAAATTATCTATTCGTAATTTCAATTGAAAAAAATTCAAATTGTAATCAAACTTAATGCAGTTAGTATCGAATAAAAGAGCAGGTGTGATAAAAAGAAGGTATTAGTAGCAACAGCTAGAAATCCTTCAAGCAAAAAATTTTCTACAGTTGAGCTATTAAAGGAAAGTCTTTTTTTCTGCTCCATTAAAGACCTTTTCGAGTGACCGCCAATCTCCAATCTCGGTGCTACTTAAACTCACTACATATATACTACCGTATACACATACATACGACAGCAGCCGACCAGGCGAGAGTCTAAGGTGATTGTCGAGGCATCTGAGGTTAAAAGGCGAAGGGTGAAAGTTTCACGCGGGGATGTATAGCTAATTGTATATCGAAGCAATAGGTATCGCGAGTGCACTACCGATTTCTCTTTGTCATTTGAAAAGCATTCGTTCGAATGTAATTATCATATATATTATTTATAGTGAGAAACCGATGAAAGCTTACTTCGTTTTCAATGACAGGAATATTTCATTCACAAATTGTTGAAAAATTATACTAAGGTTTAATTAAAATTTTAATGTCTAGCTGCTATACCTGAATCGCTAACGCTCGCTCGGTTAAATTAACATTTTTATGTTTTTATCTTGATACATTATTATTTAATAAGTTAATTGCACTATTTGAGTGCAGCGCTTCAAAATAATATAAAAAGTCTATTAACATTTCCACTTTTTACTTATTACATATTATATTAATATTTGTTCTTTTATTCGTATGTATAATTATCCACTATGCCAGATATTTTGTTTGAAATAAATACAAAATTAATCAAAATCATAAATAGCTTTTATATTAGATTGTTCTGAAATTACCCCAAAAATTGTCTCAAGAATTGTTCCCTAAAAAAATAGTTTAAGTACCTACATAACAATCAGAGAAGTAGAGAACCGGAAAAAAGAATCGGAAAAAATGATAGCAGCTTAATATAATGTGAGATTATTGAAATGTAATAAATATAATAAATATAATATTAGTATATAAATATTTTTAAAGTAAAAAAGTTCTCCAGACGTAATAAATTTATTTGAAATGTGTTATAATAAAGTCTTTTACTCGTAAAAAATATCATTAGACTTTAAATGTTGCTGCTGTTTTAAAAATAATTAATTTTATAAATAAAAATTTATAGCATGAGAACCAAGTTTTTGGCGGTAAATAATAGCGAAAGCACACTTACACTTAAAATGAAGGATGACGAAAAGGGATGTTATTGTGATAATGCTAGGTTATCATTTGAACCAGGGATGATAAAATGCGTAGACCAAATCAATGGATAATCACAGCCATTGGGTTAGAAAAGGTTTGTTAGCGGTTAATAGCGATCAGTCACCAGCTATTTCCCTGAGCTTGCTGGTTAC
This sequence comes from Torymus flavipes, assembly GCA_030522905.1. Taxonomy (NCBI): domain Eukaryota; kingdom Metazoa; phylum Arthropoda; class Insecta; order Hymenoptera; family Torymidae; genus Torymus; species Torymus flavipes. The sequence goes on along the minus strand of JAPYZO010002959.1, from coordinate 10,482 downwards.
GTTGGTTAGCAAACCCTTCATTTTGGTAAGTCCCCCAATGATTCGCCGAACCCAAAGCTCCGACGTTCCCACGAAATAAATCATAAGTTTTTTTATACCAGTTGTAGCCATGGAAGAGAGCGTGGCTTCATCTAACTCTCCTGCTGCTGATGTCGCTGCAGTTTCGGGCGCTAATGTTGTAGTTTGCTCTTGTTGCCTCTTCACTTCGTTCTTTAAATTATCTCTGTAGTTATTTAGGATTTCTTCTAATTTGAGTGGATCAGGCCCATTTTCAAGAGATTTTGTACTCTGCAAAAGATCATGAGCAACCATTTGAACATCTTGTACATTTGCTCTACCTTCTTGAACTTTTTTAACCGTGTTAAGCAAATTTTTTATTTTTTCATTTTGCTTTTTATCATCAAATACAATTTCATGAGGTTTAAATATATGTTCATTAAATTGTGTAGTCCGTTCCACAATTGTTGAAGCTTCTGTTAGAATTTCTGGTTCCTGTTGTGGTTCTTGTGGCGTTGGTTCTGGTTTCGGAGCTTTTCTTATTAAGCCTATGTTTTCTAAAATTTTTCTCATATTTCTTGGTACAACATCGATTAATGAAGGTCGTTTTGTGACTTGCCTGGGTTGTTGCATATGCATTGCTTTTTGACTTCGCGTATCTCTGGCTCCTAATCCAAACATTGCTAAAAAGTCTCGGAAATCTTTATCTTTGACTGCTGACGTTGGCAAAGGTTTAAAATGAGTATACGAGTTTACACTCGTAGGTATAGTTGGTCTAGGAGTCGTGGTTGTTGTAGTTGTAGTTGGAATGGCTTTGTTCTCTTGTTCAGGAACTTGGAGACCGAATTGTTGGAAAAGCAATTGAATGTCTGGTGACAAGTTCATAACACCATCTTTAATCGGTAGTTGGGGGGCTTTGAATGCACTTTCTTTTGACGCTGTAGATGGTAAAACTGATGGTTTATTAGTTTGAGTTTTTGAAGTTTTCATAGTACTATCTAAATATGCATTTAATTGAGCATCAACATTATTTTGATTGAATTTAAAATCGTTTTGTGGTTTCGTCGGATTCATCGGTTGAAGGCCGATTGATTTTAAAAGCTGTGCTACTTCTTCTCTCATTGGAGTAGGTGAAGCAGTTGTGGTTGTAGTTAATTTAAATCTACTGGGAACAGTTTTTATACCAGAAGTTACTGCTTTATTTTCTTTGTGATTTGTCATAATACTGGGTGTTACAAAAATCGGAGCTGGTTTGGTCGTTGTAGGTGTTGTTGCCTCCATAATTTTTTGAAAATCTTCCATTTTTATAACAGTGAAATCCGGTTCTTCCACATTTTCAAATGAGCTCTGAACAGTCGGCAGAAAGAAGCCCTTGGCAGGTGACATTGGTTTCCAGGGCGAATCATCGGACTGTATTACTATTTTAGGCGTCGTGGTTGGTGGAGCGTAATAACGCCACTGATCCGATGATAAGATACTTTCCGTAGGCTTGTTTGGTCGAGTTGTAGTTTCCGTTATAGCTTCGGTTGTTGTTGGTGTCGTCGTTGTTGTTGACGTTGTTGTTCTTGGTGTTGTACTGTAAAGGATTTCTAACTTTGGTGGTGTTATAGTGCTAGTTTTATACCGCGAAAAAGTTCCTTTGTAAATAGGCCGTCTAGTAGCAATAGAACTATGAGAAGCTTCAGCTCTTTGATCCAGAGCCTCTAAATTAAATGTGAATTTCTGTGGTGCGGCTTCCGATTTAACATTACCTGAACTTTTGGTAGTCTGAATCGTTTCAAAATCTTTGAAGTTTGAGTTCGGCAGCTCTGACTGTAGCTTTGTTTTAGTTGTTGTTATCACATCAAAATTTTTAACATCTGGACTTGCCGATGTTTTACGTTTTTCATTCTCAAACCTCATATGAGCAGTAACTAATTGATGTTTGCTTTCAATTAAATTTTCAGATTGTTGAACATTATTAATGATATATGGGCTTGGATTATATGCATATTCTATTTTCGAATCCTTTTTTGGATCAGATGCATCATCTGGAACCATCTGGACCATAGGTGGCTTCGTAAATAATTCCGTTAAACCATCTCCAGAGTCACTGGGCTTATACGGTAGGACTACCATAAGAGCTCGTTGATAATCTTCTCTCGTTTTTTGTATAGCTTGAAGAGCATCATCTTCCATGGACAGTATATCCGATGATGTTATATTATACAGGATGTTGACAATATCATCTCGATTCAATTTCGGTAGACCAGGATTGTCCCGAACCATCTTCTCCACTTCCTCGATTGTCCGGTTGATTGAACTTTCGATCTCAAATCTTGACGGCATTACTTTCTCGATTTCCGAGCAACTGCCTAGGCCGATGAAGGCCAGTAGGCAGATGTAAGGAAGCTTAAAACAAAAACATCATTTTTAATACAGAGAAATCGAAAACAACTTTATTTTAAATATATTTTTTTGTTTACGCTAAATACTTATATATAAAAAATTTAACTCTAAAATAATACTCATTATTTAAAAAGTGATATTTCGTAATAAGTGCATTATTGATAACACATCTATAAAACTAACATTAGATTACAAGTTAGTCATGGAAAAATATTTTAGAAATGAACTTCACACAGAAACAGTTTTTACATGTATAACAACTAAAGCAATAATAAGCTTAAGTATTACAGTTATGTTTATTGTTTTACAATTTTAATTCAACAAATATAGCTTTTATTTTTAGTGTTAGTTATCAAGAGTTAAAAAATTTTTAATATGACATACTTAAAAAGTTATTTGAGTACAGCCACTAATTAACTCTATTGTTCGTAGTTAATTTTTAGAAACAAATTTTCGGTCCAGTAATAATTGAGTAGTAACTGCTTGAAGTGTGAAAAGTGCTATTTTAAAAATTTGCCTCTAGAGAATTTCTGAGGTCACATACATTAACGTACAACGAAGGCGTCGCATGACCTACATTTTATCGAAAGTTGAAAGAACTCACGAAAACCCATATGAACGTTGCTTTACGACAAATCACAGACAAACATACCGACGATCTTAGCAACGCTATTGCAAAAAAACTTGCTCATCTTGCTTAATATGACCTTAGTACACGCAAGACAAATTTTTTTCCCATCAATAAGCAAGTATTAAATATTTATGAGTACACAAGAAGCGCCTAATGTCAATTAACGTGTCAAAATCGTAAAGTCTTTTCTATAATTTCATGCAAGCGACATACATAAATAAATATTAACATTTTCAAATCTTTATAATAATTGTATTAAATCTGAAAATATAAAATAAGTCAATATTCACTATTAGCTTAATATTGATGTTACTAATTAATTGAAACAAATTACGATAATAAATTATTACTGCCTGTTGAAAAGTACATAGACCATAAAGAAGGAAGTTAAATATGCATCAAATAATATTTCTAAATTCGCCCATTAAAGGTACTCGACCTTAAATAATAATGAACTCACTCTAACAAAATCTATCTACTTGAAAAACTTATGATAAACTTTAATTTCACAACAATTGACGACAATCAAATGAAATTTTTTATATAACGTTGCACGCACGAGGCTCGCAGAGATATAAGCAAAATCGTTTATTTTTTATTCTTCCGCGGCCGCAGAACGTCGAGATCCTTGACCGCTTCGAGTGATCGAGAAAGTCCAGTTGGCCAATGAGACGACACTAATCGCAGCGTGGATCGAGCCTCATTACGCACTCGGTTATTACCGTTGCCGATAGACTTGCTTTATTTTTGCAAAATTCTTTCTCTTTTTTCGCGTCGTCTATATATGGAAAGCGCCTATGAGCAGGTGTTGTGCAATCGCGCACTTCCACCGGCTTTTCCAGCGCCGCGGCGTAATTACTTCGAAATATCTTATTATTTATTCCTATCGGTTTTGTATTTTTTCGTTTGTTATACATACATCAGGGAATATATATTGATTTGGATGTCGAACGGAAAGAAAGATTTTTCTTCGTATACAAAACTTTCATGGCTTTTTTGGAATTTCTCATTTCAATATAGAATTTGAGGTTGCGTGTTTTGAAATATTATATATTGTATGACATTAATAATTTTAAGCTTCTGCACGATTGGTTACATACGATTTGTACATATATATATATAACATTATATATAAACACGCTATAACTACGATGTTACTTTAGTAAGTTATGTATATTTCAGAAAACGTGAATGTTTTTTAATTATTTTTAAACTGAGTAAATATATAAAAGAAAGTATAAGTGGATCAGTTGGAATCCGGTTTGAAAATATTCAAAAACATTTTTCAATTACTTTCATTCTCACATTTCCAACAATGCTACTTACATATATACCTACTAATAAATTTACAGATGAATTATTGAATATCCTAGGACATCTAACTAACATTAATTATGGTTTGAATTTTCGCGATAAAATTATAAACGGTATTATTTCTCAAATATGGAAAACCGACGAAAGATTTCTACATTTAATTTCGCATAACTTGTGCATCCTTGAAAGTCGCGACGAAAGTTTAATATTTATATGAACGAAAGTTATTCCATGCGTTCAATTATTTTACTGCATGTGACGCGTATGCATAGTATGTCCCTTTCGAATTTTTGCGCTGAACTATGTGAGCGTAAAATCCCCGAACAGGAAAATAATAAGCGGTTGTTGGTGAAATTAGCCTAGACGTGTAATTGAAACATTCGATTGTCTCGAGAACGAAAGTTACACTTTCGACTTCGTGCTCATGCAATGTTTTTTTATGCAAAACCGGTAGTATTATGAAAAAAACAACCTTATTTTTAAACTGATATCGTATAATTTTATTGATAATTCATTAGATTATTTAAAAATTATTTATAGATCTATAGTTTTTCTTAAAAAACTACTATTAAATTCAATATTTTAAGCAAGGTTCTAATAAAAATGTAAACTATTGACCTGGATGACACCATAGTAAGTTTTTTGTGTGTACGTTACACGTAAATAATAATTAATTCTTAAGTAAAAACATTATTACGTAAGTAAAGTATAACTCGTTTAATTCGTTTATTGCAATATTATAGAACATTGAATTATTCATTCACGGGCCCAATCCTTAACAAACCTACTACGTACATTAAAAAACGAAAAGCCAAAGTTCAAATACCAATTCGAAGATGATACGGTCAATAGGTTTAAGCTTTTAGAGTAAAGTATTTCACTGTAAAATTTTGACTCATGAAAAAACTCACGTCGAATCTACGTGAAAATAGAAATAAAACTTTCGAGATGCGAGATTCGGCATTGTCACAAAGTGCGATTTTATCTCGCTTGGTTGATCAGAGATAAAAGAGCAAATTATTTACGATCTTGTCGTATTTCTTTCTCTGTCGCGTAGGCGATCCTAGGAAAATTCATTTTTCGGTTCGCTGCCCGAGCCTTTCACGAGGGTACATCGACTTCGTCAAGTTCTCGTAATAGTTTTCACTGTTCGGTAATTTATCGGTCTTTTGCTTGCAAAAAAACAAAGCGAATTCGCATTTGAAATTAAGTGTTAATCGATATAAATTAAATAAAAGTAATCGATCCGAATGTTTCCAGAATTATAATCGTTTATTTATAAATTCGCCGAAAAGTTATCATTATAGTTACTTTCTAATACTACTTAAACTAATCCGTCTAATATAGTTTCAATTTTCTTTCAACATTTCGAGCTATGTTTTACGATCTCTGGCTAATACGAAGCTGAATATTAATATCGATGTATCTAATATCTATACATTTAAAGAATTGCAATTGACGAAATTTTCCATAATGATTTTCAATAATCTATAACCATAACATTTGAGAACGCATACATAAAATAGTTTTTTTTCCATTTTGCTATCAATTGTTGCGTTATAAGATCAAAGAATATCTTGTAGCCAATTATAGCACAGTCTTACTTATCATTGAAGATTAAATTAAAGTCTCTACTTTTATAAAATATTCAGACAAACATAATTGAGGAGATTCTATTTTTAATGTGAAGTCCTAGTGCGTCAAATTATAATATCAATCGAAGCATAATTAACATGAAAATCTACTTTATTAAAACGGTTCTATTAACAATCTAACATTGAGCATATTAAAATGAAATACTATGATGAGTTTTATTGATCCAGGTAAACATGATAATTAAAATCGTTTTTAAATAACCCCAACTGCGATTCACAAACAATTCATGCTTTATTGAAAATTACTGAAATTCCATGCTAATTTTAACCATTTAACGATAACTAATGATTAAAGAATAACGCAAGTTTAAAAATAAATAAGAGGGCCATTTTAACTGTTAGTAAACACTACGTCATCGGATCCGGAACCAGTGAGCACCGAGCCGCACCGGCAGGAAATTCAAATTTCACACTGACCCCACAACACTTCAACCAAATATAACTATAAACATGCTCGTCCAAACTCGTTCTACACCGAGACTCTTTCACCAATCATTCCCACGAACTAAATCGAATTTTCCCGTAAGCTCGCTTCGGCGCACACCCAGAATCCGGAAAATTCGAGACCGCGCGGGCTCTATTGACACTCACCATCATCGCGCTGACTCTGTGTGTCGGTCTCGGCGGAGGGCCCCTCGACAACTGACTGTCTCTCCTGCGCGCTGACGGCGGCCGGTGCGTGCTCACGTTCTCGGGCCTACTTTCCAACTCTCTCTCGCCGCCGCTTTAAAATCGCACGTCCCACCACCACGCGGGCCCCGCGACGTCGTACAGCCCGCGCTGCCTGCGGACGGGACAGCGCGCACGTGCTCGTAGCGGACCATCGAAGGCTACGATGATGCGAGTACTTACCACGGGAGCAGGTTGTATACGCTCCGGATAAATGTACTAGCGCACTCACCTTGTTTGGCGATTGATCTCCGCTCGGTGCACACAGGAATGCGGGAAAGGATGCGCTGAAAATGGGGATGCAAGCTAGGTGCAGTCATTTATCACGGCGGATCGGGATGATGGGCTGTTATTCGTATGAGGCGCCTAAGTGCAATCGGGGGGATAAAACGAATTGGCTAATAAAGAATGAAGTAAGGTTTGGGATCATTTGGAGCTGCATTGTACAACTTTAATAAAAGTCTCGTTGCGCATTCCAGTAGGCGCGAAATCTTCGTGTAAGTGCTTCCTCGCAACACTTCATTTTGCCAAGTTTTAATAACTACGTCAATTTGGTCTAGTTTCTCAACGTTAAAAATGATTTGCATTCCAAATTTCTGTATTGTTGTATTCTTGTGACAATTGTGGACTAACTTGAAATTAAAATGATAATCACAAAAGAAATTCTTCGGTCTTAATGAATTTTTCTTAATAAATAATATAATTAAAGTTTGAATAAGAAAATAATATAATTTTAAAATGTGAAAATTAATACAAAATGAATTAGCGTGATTTCAAATTCACAAAAAGGAACTATTTTTTTTATACAAAAAACGTTGTGACTTAATGACATATTACAGCAAAGCGTCTAGTCTAGATATCATTATAGTCATCAAAGTAATTACTGTTTGCAATTATACATTTGAATATATTGAACTAGATATCTTCATTTGCATAAAAACGCAAAGATAACTGCATTCAACATCTAAAGTTGTAATCTGTTCTATTTGTTACAATTTTTTATTGTAATTTCTTTTATAGACTGTTTCTCATAACGATTACGATTTTTGAACCACAGCATCAGCATTAAACTTGTAATTTTAGACTTTCAACTCTTTACAAACCCATAGTAATCTGGAAAGAGTTATAAACATTGACAAAGTATCAGTTTTAAAATTAAAATCATGAAAACTAATATTTAAATATAGCTAGAATTGAAAGTAACAGAAAAATAAATAATAGAGTACAAAGAAAAACTTTGTATATTCTACCTTCAGAATTATTTATCTCAACATCTCAAGGTTGGTAGTACCAGGAATATTATAAAATGAAGAGCAAGGGTTACATCGCGGAAACGTCAGGTCGGGAAGAAGACTTCGTCATTTCAAAATCCCGTTTAACAGTAAAAAGTTAATGTAGTTCTCTTCCGTCATAAACTAGAACTAAAATCATTGCTTCTGTGAAAATGTATAAACCGAAGAATGTGCTACTGTTATTTCCTTCCTTCATTTACCAAAATCTAAATTTTTATTATTTTCTTTGAAACAGTACACGCTAACAGATAACAATTTTCATAAACTTCAAATTTCTTTAACAACATATTTTTTCTCTGCTTGTTCTTGAATAACGTGTCACATATATATACTAGCTGGAACCAACGCGAACAATAAGCTAAAGTAACGGTTACAAAATATACATGTACTCTGTATTTAAAACTCAAAACATCTGCTTCTAAAGTAAGCATCCTGATTTAAGAATAAAATTAAGTACTGTAAACACACACACTTCATTTTATTTTACAGTTATGAAACTCAGATAATTTATTTTAAAACCCATGAAATAGACTATTAAATATATAAAAAAATTCTTTAAAAAATATTGATTCTTACTATTTCTCACAGTTTCTGTTGCTATTGAGACTAGAAAATTTACAACAAAATTGGGTTCCTTCAGATATTAATAAGTTAAGTAAAATAATAAAAAATGAAATATAGTTATAGAACTAAATTCAAGGTATAAGAACGAAAATAACTGGCCCGAACTACTAAGAATCGGTACAATAGAACCTGAGATCTTAGACCCCCCCCCCTTCATCACATACACATGCGTTCATCCGGAACATTTCCTAAATAGAAAATAGCGAATTTTTATTTCCAATTACCTGCCTATAAAACATTTCGTGTATCGGAGATGCGCCGCATTTACGAGCCTTCTTGACATGACACCAGTGGGATATCTGTGTGTCTCGGACACGGCGACAAACTGACGTTTTGCTCAATTCTCTACATCATTATCTGGTATCCGAATATATTTTAGATATTTATGTCATATTTCGTATATGCTTAATTAAACATATTCAAGTCACCTAGCCAAAACTTTTATCAAAGCAAAAAATCATGTAAACAATCGTTGAATAGGTTTTTCGTGGTCACCCATTCAAGTACTAAACGCGCTCAGTGCTGCTTCTTCTCTTCGATGATCGGTCAAGGTGTATTTGTGCTACCATACTAAAGGGCCGGTTTCATAAGAATTATATTATATTTACTAAAATATAAATATAATATAAATTTAATGAAATAGGTAAATTTATAATTTAATTGCAAATCAGTATTGCAAAATTGAAGCTCTTGTTAAAAAATATCGTATGTAAACATGATAAAAATTGAAAATTGACAATCTAAATTGGAGGACAAACTTTAAGAAATGAGAAAATTATAAAAATTCATCTTTAGTTCATTAGATTTCAAAGTATGCGCTTATAGCATTTAAATAGTCACCAACCAAAAGAAGCATATTTGAACTTCTTTTTTAATTACAAAGCTGATTAAAATATTTCATAGGTATTGAATATAACGAAATTTAATCAAACTATTTTGCGATTTGAACATTTAATAATTGGTTCTAATGCCTTGCAAAGTTTCAAATCCATATTTTACGTTCTAAGAATGGCATGGGAACAAAATTTTTGATTGCCTGTTTTCTTCAAATGACATTTTTAGACGTTTTGAAATAATTATTTAAATCTTTGCAGACTAGTAGACTAAATTCTTACAGGGAATGATGAAATTTTGGAAAAAACAAATAATTGTGTTCTTAAATTAAATTATTTGAACTCGTGTGGTAACCCGTAATAGTAAAAATTTTCGACTTCTTTAAATCTCTCCAGAAACATGAACATAAGTGTTAGAAGTTTGTATCACAAGATTTGGAAAAAATGTGTGTGTGTGTGTGTGTATGTGTGTGTGAACGTATACCGCTTTATCTCCAAATCTACGCGGTCGATTTTAACAGGGTGGGACACAATTTTTTTGTTTTTTTATTCCAAATTCGGGACGAAAATAATTTTTTATGATTCATCGATTCGTTTTTGTTTTATGTCGAATTCTCGATTTTCGAAAAATTTATTTTTGATTTTGTTTAATGATCGGACTCGAATTATTGAGTCGGGTGGGTAGCATTCGAAAGAGCATAAAAAACATATATTTAAAAAAAAATTAATTTCTCTAGCTATCACGGTTCGTTTGTTATTACCAAAGACGTGTTTTTTTTAAAAAGCTAATAACCCCTAAACTAAACAGTTAATTTTTTGGAGAAAAATCACGATAATGCAGAATATAAATTTCTATAATTTGTGAAAATTTTAATCCATTCTCTTGGATATGTTTTGAATATTCATGACATACCTGGTATTCATGACATACCTGGTCTAATAGCTAGGGTATTCAGTTCGCTAGCAAATGCAATCTGTATATTATACTTGCACACTGCAGTCGATGTTAACTTCTTTTGCTTCCCCCTAGATGAAGCTTTGTAATAGTAAAATTTTCGACTTCTTTAAATCTCTGGAGA
>JAPYZO010002958.1:0-13986 GCA_030522905.1 Torymus flavipes | reverse complement strand
TTATTTTAGTCGTGTTAAATACACTATATTTATAGAATTAGTATATTATTATTAGATTAAACTATAATTATTAGTAAATATGTTTTTTTTAAATCTTAGATAACCTTTTCATTTAGCACTGATTTGACTGGGAATCCCCGTGAAAGAACCACCTTAAATAAATTAAAACATTTATTTGAGAAACGACATTTCGGACACTTTTTTGTGTCCCTCTTCAGGTACTATATTAAAAAAAAAATAAAATATATTTAATACAGTTGTTGAACGCCACACAATAAAACAGTGTATATTACAATTTCATTTAACAACTCAAACGTAGTGAGGCCTAAATAATTCTTTTTTACAAGCTAAATGTAGTAATCTCTAAACAATTTATAAGTCTTACTATGGTTCTGCTTTTCCACGAAAAAAGTGGCCATTTTTTGAGATGAGAATAAAGGAACCATTTTTGTAGAGGTAGCGAAAATAAAAGATTAAAGTCAAGAGTCAATTCTCTAAAATTCATATTTGTAAATCAAAATCGAGGAAATTCTTAAATTAACTTCTATTTTCTAGAGGATGGTACGATTTCTCTAGCAAGGAAGTAATGTCTTAAAAAAATATATGTAATATGAAAAAAAGAGCTTTATTAATTTGTAATACCAACGTAATCGTAAGAAGATAGGAGACTAGTCCTGTTATTGTTGAACATAAAAACATGTCTTAGTCGTGAGATAATTAATTGTTTATCTCCAAATAACGCATTTAACTTATTGAAAGTTCAACAAATTTTAGATTTGTGTATGGAATTAAAACAAAAAATTACATTTTTTTATTGGTATATTTTTTATCAATTAAGAAATATAACCTATTTATTTTTACAAAAAAAATAAATAAATAAATAAAAAATTTTTTAAAATTACAAAAATTAAAAACTAATTTTAAAATAATAGAAAATCCGAAAAGACGGCGTTTTTACGCACATATAACCATACAAAATGGTTCCTTTATCCTTTCCTTTATATAAAAATCCTATTCGAGAATTATTGTTTTATCGAATATGTAGGCAATCGAATATCGAATTTTCGATAACAGAAAACGAACATATTCGATAAAATGATAGTTCTCGAATAGGATTTTTACATAAAGGAGAAATTCCTGCGTTCATTTGTTTTACATCGTTACGATATTGAAAATGACTTTATTTTTGTGAAAATTTATCTGTTTACACCTTCTGATTGAGGTGGCTGTTTTGTTGGCAAAATTCAATTGCAAATTTAAGAGATGTTTTTTAATTTTTTTAATTATTTTGATTGAAAACCGAACAAATTTCTTGAATGTTTTACATAAACATGCAAAATTTTATAAAGAACTATTTATTATTTAAAATATGTAGAAAATCCTCCATTTATTATATTTATATGATCTTATTATTTTTATAATATAATTTTTTTAAACAATTTTATAAGTAAAATGGCTTTATAAATGATATTCTATGAAAATTGCGATATTCAAGTTGAAATAAAAGAACTAAACAGGGTTCAAAAAAGGAAAGTGCCACTGAATATATTTGTATATGTATTCATAACGGTTTTGCCTTAAGAAAAAATTATATTATGATGATATTTACGATATCGTCTGAAAAGCATCCATTTGGAAAACAATTAAAAATAATTGAGAATGTTCATAAGACCAAGAGCTTAAAAGGGCATAAAATATTGTGCAAACGTATTATACCATATTTATAATTTAATGTTAATGAAGGTTTGATGCTTATACGTTAGTATATTTGTGTTGGTTCCTTGTGGCTTTAAAACTCTCATTATGTTCGAGGAGGGGGAACGCACTCAAGAATACTATAATATAATGATCGAGATCTTTATCGTCGAAGGGGCTTAAACATGATAATAAATATGAACAATTTTATTCCTTACAAAATTATTTAATATGATTATAGCTATTTTATTGTTAGTTATTTTTGTTTAATTTAAATTTAATTAAATATTGTATTCTAATGAAAGTCATTTGAAGTCAAAGGGTAAAATAAAAAGATCCAAACTCTGAGAAAAAAATTTTTTGCACTAACAAGGAGAATATACACCATTTGGGAAACGGATTTTAGTGAGGATTTGACAATAGACTTCTGTCATCTAAAAATAAAGCCCAGTATTCGTAATTCAATCTCATTTGCCCTTTTCCTTGAAGTATAGGTCATCTTATTTCCAATATTCTTTATTTTGTACAAAAATAATTTCTCTTCTATTGACCAAGAATTTGCCAGTACTTATGTTACGAAAGTTAGCAGAAAAGATTATAAAAAAATATAACAAAGCCCAAATTTAAGCTTTATTTTGTCAAAATATATTAATTTCGAAGGAAATTATGCTTAAGCAATCAAAGATAGCATGGAAAACCAGTTAAAACCCCATTGTATAAAATCGTTAAATAAGAAGGGAAATATTTCATCATCTTTTTACGCTATCTTCAATTGCTTACAATTTTCTGAGATATAAATATTGAAACTAAGTATAAATTTTGACTTTCCCAGTGTACTTATACAATCTTTTTCATTGCTTGATTTGACAAAATAAATACTTGCAAAAATATAAAATACTTGCATAAATTCTCAGTCAAGAGAAAAGATATGAATTTTTTATGAAATAATCACTCAAGAATCAAAGTCTCAAGAAAAAGAGCCTATTAGATAAAACAATAAACACGGGCTTTGTCTTTAGAATCTAGAAGTCGACTTTCAGAGACCTGCAGGAAACTGTTCCTTGAAGAAACTGAATTCTTCTTTGATTTATGTGTAATTAACACGTAAATTGTAGAGTTTGTAGCATTACACGTTATAGAAAGAGTTCTATAAAGTAGTTCTCTCAGTGGAAATAACAGTTTAAGAATTTTCAATTTTTAAATAAAGTTTCATTAATTTGATAATCCAAGAGTTGTATATACAGACTGTCCCATTTTAACTTAGACAGCTCAATAACTCGAGACCTCGCACTAAAATCGAAAAATATTTCCGACGAAAGTTATTGGGTTTCTAGGGGGCTACCCGACCATAATCTTGAAAATGTCTTTGACCTTCATTTTCAAGATCATTTGGAGGCTCTTAAAAATCCGGCTCTTTTAGAATCCGGAATAAAAAATAAGGGTTCCCATTAAAAAAAATCAAAGTTGACCTCCAAATGACGTTGAAAATGAAGTTCAAGGACATTTTCAAGGTCATGGTTGGGTAGGCCCCTCGAAACCCAATAACTTTCGTCCGAAACATTTTTCGATTTGAGTACAAGATTTCGAGTTATTGAGCTGTCTAAGTTACAATGGGACCGTCTGTATAACAAAATATATGTACTAGAAGGAACATAAAACCATATTTTTCAGACAATTTCAGGCAATAGTTATCATGATATTGTTACAATTAAAGACAAAAACAAATTCTTTTATTTTTTTTTGTTTTTCATCTGATCTTAAAGAAAAAAAGGCTTATTTTGTTCGTTAAGAAATTTCAGGAGGAGTATCCACCGGAAAATTCATAATCCGAGATACCAGTACGGCGCAATATCAATTTGTTTAAGAAAACCAAGTCAACTTTTAATGAACATATTATTGATATTGAGACGTACTGATATCTCAGTTCATAAATTTTCCGGTCGATACTCCATTCCTGAAATTTCTTAACGAAGAAAATAAGCTTTATTTCCTTAAAATCGGATACAATACAAAAAAAAATTAAAGAACTTTTTGAATTTTTGTTTTTAATTTTAACAATGTCATAGTAACTATTAACAGACTTTGTTTGAAAAAAATTGTTTTATGTTCTTTCTAGTATATATTTGTTACATATACTCTTGGATTATCAAATTAATAAAACATTATTTAAAAATTCAAAGTTCTAAAATTTCTGTTTCGACCAAGGGACTACCTAAAATATTTAGCATATTATCTCAAACATATCTTAAAAATTTGTCACAAAACTATATATTTATAAAAAGATTACTTAGTCATTACAGTTTATTTCAAATCAAGAATTTACGCGATTGGTTAGTGACTTAACAATTCAATTTTGAAACAACGCTTTGACAAGTTAGCTCCGCCTTCTTGAGATCCAAAAGGATTAATTAATCAATTAGATTAATTTATTCTATAAAATTCTAATAGAAGCGATTGTTTCTTATTGTACTTTACCTTTTTACTAGAATATCATACAATGTAAAACATTTTCAACTATCAAAGAAAAATCGTAATTTTTGTAATGTTTATGAATTCTGTTGAACGATATATCGTGGTTTTTAATATAAAAATAAATAAACTGGTATCAAACGTGTACTATTTCGGAAAAATTTTGTCGAAACATGACATTCTTTTCGTATTTTTTTTTTATCGATCTTCCTTGGTGGGGAAAAATTAAATGGTAACGATATCTGGGTGCACCCTGACTAGACGGTGAACAGCGATGCTTCGACGTTTTCCTTCTTCAAGTGGGCATGCGCCATGTTTTCGCGCAAAAATTCTATCGCTCGTTAAAGAGACAGAAGCCATTCGTTTATAGGCGTATCTTATGGCATTTCAAACCATCTTATTTTGCGAGGAGTGTTGTCGATTTCTTGGGGCACAATCAAACGAAGCAAGGTAAAAATTTTACAATTGTCAAGGCGATATATATATATATAGTAGAGTTTCGTCGCCCTGCTCGCTCCGCTCGCCAACCCTCGATCTTTCAGACATAGAACAGAATATAGTTAAAAAAAAAAATATATATTAGAAGAATCTTATATTTATCTTTTTTGAATAAAATGAATTTTAGATTATTAATGTTATTGTTTCAAAATTGTTCAACAATGTAATTTTATTGTTATTTTTATTATGTTGTTCATATTCTAAAATCGTTTTCCACGCCATCCTAATGGTATATTGTTATTTATTACGCACTACAGTGCCTGCCTACCTACCTGCCTACATACTGACTTACCTGCCTACCTGCCTACATACCTACCTACCTGCCTACCTGCCTACCTACCTGCCTAATAACTGGTTTATAAAAATATAATTTTCTCCTATGTAGGAACACATTGAGATCGGGCGAGGGGGGAGCGAGGGGGAGCTGAGTCGTAAGCATTCTCTTATAACTATATACTATAGGAATATATATATATATATATATATATATCTTTTTTACTAATATAGAGCAAAGGTATTTTATCTTTCAACATATGTTGCACAAATGAGGAGAGGGTATAATTATATACATATAGTACACGAACGGACTAATGGTGAACTTGTTTCTTGTTAAAGTTTAACTTACCCTCTTGTAGTATTTTTCTAATAATTTTCACTACATTGCACTACTATTAAATGAATGTTGAAGCAGTCGTAACAATTTTTGCTGTTGAAGTATATATACTGTACAGCACATATATGTGCTTTACAGTATTTATACTTTCATATAACCTGTTTTTTTAAGCTAAACAATATCGCGAATTACATTGTTTCATACAATTTCAGTCTCGGTGTTTGCTAATTTACATTGAACAAAAGCAAAGAAGTTGAGCTTTGTAGCAATTTATGGAAATTATGCAATCTTATGCAACATTATTATTCTAAAACCAAGATTGCTCTGCTCCCGAGCAGATCAAAGTCATGGGAAAAACGAAGATCCTAGTTGTTTTTACAATCATAAGAAGTTTTTATTTTTTTCAATCTGTAAAAACATGCGCTTTACTCGTACTGTCCCGTTTTCTTTTTCTTATTAAGGAAAATTTTGATTTTGATTTAATTTAGATAAGTTTCAATGATGCAAAAATTCAAAACTTTTACAACTATATCTCATCTTAGGGTTGACTTACAAAATTTTTTTATTCCGACTTGAAATAGCCTTGTTATATTATGAACATGAAAGAAGATTATGTTTTTAAACGTTTAAACTGAAGAGTACACAATAAGTACATGTGCTGTTATTGTTTTTGTGCTCTCTAAATATGAAATAGTAAAAACAATCTCTATTCTGGAGTGATAAGTAGGTTACTTCCGAAATAGTGAATATGCACTCCAAAATAGTGGGCATCCACTATTAAATTTCAGGACTGTACCTACTTCATTTTTGTGTGCTACAATTGGCTCATCCGCAATAATTGAATCGTTTGTGTACAAATGCGCTTAGTTGAATTACTGGGGCAGTGCGCGCCACATCCACCATAATCTCGAATGGTGAAATCAACAACTCCACAATATTCGCAAGAACATTAGCTACCTATTGTTTTCTAAATGATAAATCAAGTAAAATAAACGAAAATATTCATTGTAAGAAGAAAATTATTATCGGGCAAACGCGAGCTATATATTCTCACAGAAAAAACTCACTGTGAGTTAAAATTATTATTGATTCTCGTCCACCAGATCCGGTGAATGTCATGAGTCTTAAAAAAGGGGTTTCGTCCTGGCTTGGTGTATATTCTACGATTTAAAATGCAATTATCAATTAATTATTTTTGTTCAATGATAATTTAAAGTCTTTTTTGTATTCTTAGATAATAGATAAATTTCAATCGTCAATATGAGGTTTTAATTATTGTACAATAAAATACCTCTGATCAGAATCCGCAGTAGATGGCCCCTTTACCCTATCCACAGACATAAACACGCGCCCGTACAAGCTCACAAAGTTTTTAAATACATATTTATACTCCAAATTACTTAAAACGTATTTCTAACATGTTTTCTCGAAAATTTTTTTTGTACCTTTACAATACTTTCTCTATAAGAAAGCAATCTTATTGCCTGAAAAAATAAAAAGCCTGAACTTGAAATTTAGGTACTGAACATTGGCTGATTCAAGAAATTTTTTGTTCTGAGTGAGAAACGGAAAAAGTACAAGATTTATCAAATTCGAGTAGTCCTATTATTAATTTTTGGTATTGAAATATTAAAATTTCCTCTATAATGGAACCAAATTAATTTTATTATTTAGCATAAATTTTACTATTAATTTTACTATAATATTATATAATTTTCCAATTGTTCAAATAAACTGTAATTATGCAACTAACTTTCATAAGTATTAAAGTTTCATTATATTATATATAAAAGTTTTCGTTGTCATAATTAAAGTTTATACTTTTCTTCATCATATCGACTGAGAAGTATACAGTATACCTAACTTGCAGAAAAACGTATGCGTGACAATTGAAGAAACTAAATATTCGGCAATGAAGAATTATTAGATAAATGGAAACTAAAGCATGATTTAATTAAAATAACTCGCCGATATTGTGCATAAAAGTCATATATTCTTTTAATTATTTATTATAAAATAGTAAATATTTTATAAATTTTATTGTACCTTGTTTAATATCAGCTTTGATAGCGTACAATAATGATCATGTAAAATAAACAGCTAATAACGTTTATCATTATGAATTATATACGATAAATGTTATAGAATATGAAGAGTGCCCTGAGCTGGCGACGGCCATACGCATGAACCTTCGTACCTGGAAAAAACCCGCTTTGTAATATTTCATTGGCTGTTACGCAAGGGTAACCCCATCGTCAACCAGAAATTCAATATAGTCACGGACAGAATAAACAGTCGCAACGGGTAGGAGTGCGTGCTCGTCGTCAGACACAATAGGGCCAAGGATCGTCCCCCTCTGGAAAGTGGGCGAACAGCGGGTGCATTTTGGTCGTGCCCCCAAAATGGTGGTTCTTTATACCTGACTATCGTAGGACACACGTAAAGGAGAATCCCCCGTGATGATAATTTTAAACGGTAGCAGCGATATTTCAAATACAATCTTTTGAATGAAGGAAATATAAGAATTTATGTATGTCAATTGTTTATTTATGGTATTTATTTATATTTGTAGGGAATTTACGGGGAGTTACTACGATCAGTTATCAAAAATAGTATAAATGTCAAAAAAAAAATTCTTGCAGAATAGATAGCTTTCTTGTACAGAATAATAAAATGCAAAAATAATTAATAAAATACAAATTACATAAATAGCAAATAAAAGAAGGTCTAGAATTAAGCCCTGCGGTATACTTAAGTTAGTGTCATTTTAGTCTGATTAGTGGCCGTAGCGAACTTCTTCGAGCTGTTTTCTATTTATTCGATAGAAATTCTGTGATATGAGCGTAGCACTGGAGAATTTCTTCAGTCTTAGTCTATAAAGTTAATGAGTGGGAGATACTGTGTCGATCGTTATACTCAATTTGGTATGTACCAGTATTGTAATATCTTTTTTACTGATATCTGTACCGATATTGTTAGTAAGCTTGATGAGTGCTATTTCCGCAGAAACCCTGTTTGTTGAGGGTTGAGAAAGTTCTGTGACGTCAAATATTCGTACATTTTTTTATGGACTAACTTTTCGACGAAGTTCATCGCGAAAGATGAAATGTCGCTTTTCTTAAAGGTGTTTCACAGCTGAAAATGTATATAATAATTGTAAGAATTCTAGTAATATAACTTATATTATTCTTATATTATTCTAAGCTTTTGACAAGATATAAAAAAAATGTATAAATCAAAATTTTGAATTTTGCAAGCGTAAGTACTTATTTTGTGAGTGAGGACTCTCCACAAACAAGTTTCGTCGCATGTAAGCGAAAGTGCAACTAAGCACACATCGCAAGATGCATCGCAACGTGCCCAAAGCAGACTCAGCTTGTGATCCTCCTCCTAGTCAATAATTAGGTGGGAGAATATATAGACGGGCTATAAAATTCAGGGGACGCAGACCCGCGAAAGAAGAAATAGAGAGAACGACACATGGATAGGCGACATTCAAAGAACGACCAGATACTAATCGGCCACCCTCGAGTTTACGAGGCAGCGCAACGACACAAACGCATCGCGAAAATTTCACCTGGTAGACCATCTGCCTCTCTCTTTATCTCTATCTCTCTTACACACGCGTATCAGTTATTACAATGAATATTATTTACACCCATAATCAACCGTTTTTAGTCGTAATTATTCGTCTCTAGTTTCGTAGCTTAGACACTTATTGAAAAAGTATTTTTTCAGGTAGGGTATGTCATAAAATAATTGAGAAATTACTGAAGAGTAAAGTGTGACGTATAACGCAAGTTCCACATGCCATTTTTATAAACAAATGTATTTCACGCTTCAATTTTTGATAACTTCTTAATTATTTTCTGTCATCCCCTACCTAAAGTAGCTCGAGTAAGATAATGAGCCCTTCCCCGTTAAAATTAAATAAAAAAACATGTTTGTAATAAATTGATGCACATTTTTTAATAAGCAATACTTGATCCAATCTATCAAAAATTAACCTTTTCGTTTAGAAAAAAATTGACAAATTTTTTCAAGGCACACGTTTTGAAACTCACTTATCTCATTTTTATAGCTTAGATAAGCACAAAAAATACACGTCCCGTAATTAAAACTTCAATTTTGCATAAAAAAATCAATTTAGCAAAAATATTCTGTAACTAAAGTAAACTAAATTTTGAAAATTACATATAATGGAATAGACTTTGTTATAACACTTTACGATATGCCATCCACTTCCTTACCTGCTCTGGCCTGCGAGGAGAAGTAGGAAATAACATTGAAACTTACAGCTTTTGAAGAAAATCCACTTTCATTTGCAGCATTAATTGTATTTGTATGTAGAAAAGAGTCCTCATGACGATAAATGAACACATTAGGCACGTGCTGATGAAGGTCGTCAGGTAAAAAGCCATTAAATTAATCCATGCTCTTGTAAAGTGCGTCAGAGATTCTATTATGATAGTAATTTTCCTCGAAGTGTAACGAAGTTCTCAAGATATTTCTCGTTGGCTTTCCTGCGGTAACGTTTATTAGTAGCGTTACGTCTTTTATTCAATTGCAGTAGCTCAGCGTCGGCCCACGGTGCCACCACCTTACGTAGTATAAAGTTTTTAAGAGGGCAAGTTGTCCAATAGCTTTGCTTAGGTTGAACTAATGCACGAATAGTATATTACGACACAAGACTAGTAAAATAAGAAATGTCTCAGATCACATGTAATTGTCGGCCGAGGCGAAGCTGAGGTTGATAAATATGTGATCTGAGGCTTTCTTTTCTACTGGCCATGGTCTGTATACTATTTTTCTGCTCGACGGCGTCGGAAAGCGGCAACTTCGTTTCGCGTAGCGGCTAGAAATTTGATGCTTTCCGGCCGGAGGGCAGAAAAATATATCGCCAAGAGCGGTAAAAGTGCCGGCAACAAAGCAACAAGTCATAAGCAGCAAGAAAATATAGCAACTTTCAATATTTATGTTTTTATGGTTGGCAAGAATGATGTTGGCGTCGAGAACTTCATCATTACTGTTAAAAAGTATTGCGTCAATTTAAAAGAGACGGGCGTTGAAGCATCTGAATAATCTGTAACCATATTTCCTTAGCAAATCTTCTAACTAGTATGGAAAATCTATTAGTATCTTATTGTAGATTTCCGGACCAATCACCTATTATTTTATGACTAATTCTCACAATATAAATCTCAATTTATCAAAAAAGTCGCTTTCGTGAAATGAGATATGTGATCGTCGATAGATGGCACAAACAAAGACAGAAGAGGAGTCACTACGATTCATAGTGCACATGAGGCAATTAAGTATTCCTGATCTTATGGGATTCATGGTTTCGAGTCGTGCCAATTGGATGATCCTATGATGCATATATGCATCGCGAACGTACATGGCAACACCCCTCCCCCTAACCACGATCCTGTCAATCGCTTCACTACATACACCTACACGTGAATTATCCACTTCGTACACTTGTACATAGCAATGTACTAATCAATAAATTTTATAATCTGCGTCAAATGTATTTATTTATTTATTTATTCATAATAGGGGCTTCAAGTCCTTTTGTATATTTTGCGCGTGCGCATAGCTATGAGTCAAGTTTGTCGCCCAGCAGCAAGCTTACGCCTTTGTTGCGTAGTGTACTATGCCCCTATAAAATCTGAGCGATCGAGATAATTTATTTTATCCTCGAAAGATCTCATATCGTCGAATGTATCTCGAATCTCGAAAGAAGTGAAAAAATTCAATCCGTGGTGTGCGTAGAGCGCTCGTTAACACTAGTCCGTGGTAATATTTAATAAGCAAAATAGAAATTGGTCAATTTTAGTTTAACTGACAATTTTTACTTAGCTTTATCACTTAATTTATGTATTTGATTTTAATTACATATAAATTTGTTAAGAAGTGTTACATACGATATGTATATTAAATAATATCGCGTAGAAAGTTATGTTACGACCGAGATGAAAATCCGCGGATCCAAAGTTTCTATAGTCTAGTGCTCAAAGCACAGAGCTGGTCAGTCTCATCGTCAACATGGCTTAATTGACCACAGAAATCTCCGTCACACCATGCATTAGAAAATTTTATAATACAATATCAAGGCTATTCTGCTTTATGCGTTGTAGATTAAATAAATTGAAAAATGTTGTTCATTTTACAGTTATTGCGCACTCGCTTCACCGGGATAAGAACTCAGTTCAAAAAATAAATCAGCATATCATACTAATACAGATCTACATTATATTAGCAATTTTTTGGATATAATGAATTTTTGGATCCCGAAAGATCGTTACTTAAAATTTTTTTTTAGTACATCGATGACGTATCGGATAAAGGCTTTTCAACGCGTTTTTTCTAACACGACCTTCTCAAGGCTTTAGACCGTGCGATTGAAGGTTTATTAATTTTTTGGCATCTACGAGTATATGCAAAAGTTCAAGCAGAATCCGTGATACGGAGATGGTGGTATCTCCCAGGTAGGATGAAAAAAATTTTATTTCAAACATGAATGATGCCAAAAAATTAATTATAGTTAAATAAAATTTATTCTTTATGAGCTAATGCAGTAATCGAAGGGTTGAGCTTATAAAATGAAAAATCCTGAGAGTACTCGACAATATGTATACTTTCAATATTTCCCAATGCTTATAATACTCTTATATGCTCATAAAATATAATGACATTATGAAAGGAAAATGCAGCAATGGAGAACCATTTATTCATAAGCGGTCGGTGTTTCGAGGATCAGTACTACAACGCTCTTTAATAGATGAACACGACGCAAAAAAGGACGAGAGTCTAGCGCCACAAATCATTAGCGTCCGAACTAACACGCAGGTGAGCGCATTTCCGCGTACCCATGTTTAGAAAGACTTTTATTAAGAAGTCCAGCGAAGAGAGGTGCTGAGGGCCGCGTGCCACTTGAACCGTCAATTACCGGGAGCCGTCTCTGGCTTTTTTCCCTCTAAGCCCGCGTCAATTCAGAAGTTAAATAATCATTATCTCGCTCCGATCGGGTAGAGAAAATGAGAGAGGGGGAAAAAGGAGAAAGATTTCACGGGATCTCGCCCAATCACCGTGAGAATCGGACATCTGCTAGCTATTCGATAGAGCGAGCTCTTTTGTGTAGACGTGTACCTCTATACGTATCTCTCTTTGTCAGGATGTATATGTTTTGAGGGAAGTGCGATCGCATCGTTACGTCGAGTGTTTCGAAACTCCAGTTGTCTGACACGTACGTGCGGTTACGTTGTGATCTTATATGATAAGTCGCATTAGAGCGATGAATAGAATTTTCTTATTATATGCTTTTCATTTCTCGATTTAAATGTTGATTGGAAGGGAAAAAAAACTTCCGGTTATGTATTATGATTTCTAATCTATCGATCATCATTTGAGATAACACGTCGTTTAGATAATAAAAGTTTTTATACGGTAGGTACTACACTTTGTCATATAATTATTGTAAGTAAATTAATTTATTAAGAAACAAAGATTCGTTTAGGTGAAATTCTTTCAAATTACTTTTATTGCAAATTATTTCGAAATAAAATTAATATTCTCACTTTTTACAAGTTACAAATACAATATTGTGTAAGTTTTATATAGTATAAATGAATAACTATACTTATACAAATTGGAGTCGTAAATATATAGGGTTTCATTATAAAATATGTACGCCTTAAGTATCAGGTTAATGAATCTCCAATTTATTTACATAACCGCATTTTCCTCCCTTCTACAAAACTTCTTTTCCGATTCTGCGAATCTTCACTTTTTTAATTATTATTCTAGATATGAAAATGACATGTCGGATTTATGTTTACTTGACTAAAGGATCTACAGTCAAAGGAAAGAGCCGTCGCAATGGCTTCTTTTATCATTTCAAGTTTTTTCATTCAACACTGTTCTACATCTATTTATGATCTTACCTTATGAAATTTTCTGTTTCATTTCTGAAGTATAAAATGAAGGGTCCATTGAAATATTATTATTTAATAAATTTTTTTCTTCTGTATAAAACAAACATTAAAATTTTTGTTCATAAAATAACTTCACATAATCATTTATATGCAATGGTCGACAGATTCGAGAAAAATACCTATTAAAAAAGGTATTATTATGACGAAGCATTAAAAAAAAGCTATTTCAAGTTAACATAAAACAAGATTTTGGAAATATATTTTTTTGTTTCGGAAATTTAAGTTGGTCATATTGAATACTAAATTTTTGTATTTTTAATGTATTAAAAACTAGTTATTTTTTCGTGTATTTCTAGTCAATTGAGCTTCTGTCTGAGATATCACTAATTTCTGGTTTTGACTTACTCTGTAGTATTATTAGTTTTTAAGTGCAATGACTGTGATATCGTACAAAAGAGAAAAAGACTGAGAAGCGCAAATTGGCTGTGTTTGATGACTTGTATTTCTAAAAGAATTATTGTATTTATTTTTAACTGTTTTTATATTTTCGCTATTTTTTATATTATATACACGACTGTTATACACTAACGTTTTTACCTTATTTGTAGATTAATCAGATTTGCAATAAAATGACTATTACTATTACTATTTGTTATTTTTATTTCATTTCAATTTCAAACTTTCATACCACTGGAAGGAATAAATATTTTTTGATTTGTAAAGACAGCAAATTAAAGGTCATTTTCTTTAGTTTTATTTTTTATTTTAACAATC
>JAPYZO010002957.1:0-13613 GCA_030522905.1 Torymus flavipes | reverse complement strand
CGCTTTTATTTAATTAAATAAATTCTGAGTAGGTTTTTGGAAAAACAGGTCTGTCAAACACTTCGTATATGTAAATACTATACGCAATTTTTTTTTGAGTAATTTTATTAATATTCGCAAAAGATACAAACATTCTAAAATATGGTAAATTTCCACCAAGCTACTTATCAACTTATTTAATATAGATTTGTAATGATAAGCTGAGAATTCGGAGCTCGTGCTTCGCTTGACAAAATAAAAACTTAAGGAGATGTCGGAATCTAATAATCAATTTCCGATATTTCGGTTTTTTTTTCTTTTTTTTCCTTGTAATATGTAAACCATAATACTACAACTTGTAAGTTATTCTTTATATACCACGCAGTTATATTTAAATAATTGAAGCTACTCCGGTCTCGCTGTCAAAATATTTGATGAGTAAATAGAGACGATTGCAGTTACCACAGTGTTATGCAGTTATATAGTTACAACATTAAAAATTAGGATATATAAACCTGTATACTCTGCATCCTCTTTTTTTTCTACAGAAAATATTAGATTTTTAACATAAACCTAGATTTTCTTCACAAGTTATAGATTTACTGTTGCACAAAATCAATAATAAATGTAGAAAAACCACCACGCAAGTAAAAGATTAATTCTCAAATGACTCAGCTACCATTATAATTAAGAGAACCTACCAAAACCACTTAAAACACAAAACCCCAATCGTCCCTACTACCAACACACTTGTATCACAATCCAAAACGCAAACGCAAAATCACTAAGCCATGCTCATGAATCACATTCACACACACACACACACACAGACACATACACACACACGCTGCTCCTGCTGCAAACAATCTACCATTTCACCGCATCCCTTTCTTTCTCTTTCTCAATTCCCATCATATCCCTCATTTTCGACCAAACATTTTCCCCCATTGCCAATCCGGAACAAAACAACAAATCCGTGGGACAAAGAGGGGAGGCCGGCGCGCGGATAAATGGGAATTTCGGAAAACCAGAAGGGGAAAATGGAAAAGCGAGGGGTGCGAGATAGCGACCGTTGAAGTATTATTCTGCTGCTGCTACTGTGCGCGTAATGAGGGCGCGCGTTTTATATTGCGCGCGCGTTGCTGGAGTTTTCTCGCACGCGGCTCGCGAGCTTTTGCAATTGTCGAGTGGGTGCGAGAGTAGGAGGATTGTAATTCTGCTTGGCTGATTGGTACGCGGGGTAGTTTTGTAAGTAGGTTTTCAGGGAAAGGCTTTGATATGGAAAAAATGTTTTCGGTTCTTGAATTGTGCTAGGGTGTGATATAAAGTGTAAAATTAGATTATGCAGTTTCTATTTTTTATTTTTAAAAAGTCTATTTTCATTTGAAGTGCTTGTTATCGTCAACCTAGTTTCCATCCACAATGATTGAAATACTCATTGTTAATTAAAAAATTGTTCTTTTACGAGTTTTCCTAATAAGGAAAATATTGAAGGAAAAAAAAATTACTGTAGAAATAAAATGTTTTTGAAAATGCTAAACTTAGATTTTCCGCTAAACAAAATTACTAAATGCTTTACGTATTTTTAAACCTAAATAAAATCACTAAATAAGTAAATAAGTTAACTACAGTATTAATAAGTTAAAGTAATAAATAATAAACTAAACAAATAAGTATATAAACTAAAGTAAAAACTAAATAGGTAAAATCACTAAAACATCATAAATACAATTCGGAGCACAAAAAAACCGTCTTATCGATGCTTAACCCAAATTCCAAAAACTTCCATACCTAAACCCAATAAAATAAAGTCCACCCCACGTCTTGGCTAACCCCGAGCGACACATCGCCTCTGACGAAAAATCCTAATTCATCGCGACATGAACATCGTCCCGAGCAGGCTCGTAAAACTCACTCAACCATGTTACATTTACTCGGCTCCTTCGCTGACGCAAGCGGCGACTCCCTAAAGTGCTATGCATGATGCGTAAGGTTACGAACTATATCCTATACCTATAAGGTATATACACGTGTAAGAGATAAGGACGGAGCATCCTGCACGTGTGCGCGCCCGCGACCTCGAATTAGGTCAACCGTGAGTTTTCCGTTCGCCGCGTGTTCGGACACACCGTCCAAGTTCCACCGCGGATGATATGGTGGCAGGTCGGTTACCATTTGTCATGAAGGGAGAGGACCGGGGGTGGTATAGCTTTTTGTGTACGAGGGTTTGATTTATCGGTGGGCCGGTCGGCAATCAGCGAGGAGAGGGCTAATGAGATGGATGGGAAGAAATATGTTTTGGATGAGGAGAGATGAAAGAGTTGGTAAATATAAAGAAATTTAATTTTAGATGCGAGATTTGGTATGGGAAAAGGTTTGCTCGATTTCTATATTTACTCGTGAAAAAATTATTGAATTGTATGCGTTAATCTATAATTTAGTGAAATAGAAAAAAAAACAATGTTTATGTACTTATTTTAATATATTGCAGAAATGAACGAGACGGTAATTTCTTATAATGAAATAGTTTTGGGAAACTTAATATCTATTCAGAATTATTGACCTCTTTCGGTTACATAAGCAGCCTTAATAAGGGAAAAACAAACGCCCGATCATTAATCTATCTAGGCTGCCCTAAACAACGGTTTGTCGAAAGCTTAACCCGTACAATGCGCTGCACGGCGGTGAATTTTAACATACTCCCTTATTATGGTCCTTTTCTAATATGTGAAAATGAATTATCGCCGAGATAAGTTATAATATAATCACAGTCTTGAAGAAGTTGAAATATTATCGTACGATGATGATTTAGATAAGAATATTTTTATCAAAAACTTCCTGCTATACGTTTCCACAATTTCCAAAACTCAACCGTAATAACAAACTATAAAGCAACAAATCCTCGTAAAATTCCATTCTGCCTTTATTCCATCCACTCCCTCTCCCACCCACAGCTCGGCTTGTACATTCTTCCCCGCAATTCCCAGCCAATATCCCTCGCAATTTCGTTACACCTCGCTCGCAACGTCTGCAAACCTTTTTACACGCGTCCGGGTCTCTCGGAAAAATCCAGCGGCCTGTATATATTCCACACATATACTTATAGATGTATAGGTACACCGGTGGCGAGAGCGATAACGACAATGGCGCGCGTACCTAATCCACATTGTGCTATACGGCCGAAAAAGGAGGTCGAGTGTCGTAGATACGTCGCCGGCGCGCACACCGGCCGTTTTGTATTGATCTCGTAAGGCGCGTGTATACGCCGCGCGTCTAATCCGTTTGTGTTGAGCAGAAGAGGAGGCGGCTGTTTCGGAGCTCGTGGATGTGGGAAGAAGAAGTTCAAGGTGACGGGGAAGGATTTAATTGAATTTCGGGCGCGCGTGGAGATAGAGAGAAGCGCGCGGTTATGGGGGTCGTATGTGGGAGGTTGCGTTTTTCAGCCGAGGAGGTACGGTGGAGTATGATCGGTGCAATTGATGCAATTATTTATATGCTTTAGGTATGACTTTTTCGTTAATTTTGGAAAAGTCGTTTATTAAAATAATGTTATGAAATATGAACGTGGGAAAAGTTTTGGTTAAAATTTGAAAATGCAAATGCCATATATGTAAGTTCTTTGGTCTGTTTGTATCTATAATGTTTATGAGAAGATTATTATATAAATTCAAATATACAATTACTCATAAGATTTCTCAATTATAAAATTTTCTTTAGATTTTTTTTTTTTCGAATTATATCGGTATTTGCGGTCATAATGTTGACGATTTGATAGATGCAATTATTCAAACTATAATTGCAACTATTGACAAGAATTTAATTGAGATGTGATTTTTAAAAGTTGAAGTATAAGGAAAAATTCTTATTAAATGGTGATGTATTTTAATAGATTTCGTGCGATAAGAGATAATAGGCTTTTTAAAATAAGACTAAAAAATATTTTTAATTTCAAATTTGTAATTAACGATTGATAAAACAAAATTACAAAGATCTTAGTTGACCAAACCAAACATGTCTGATCTTAACCATAATGTGCCTTAATTTTTATAACTTGCAATCTTTGATTTCCATATATTACACAAATAATGTAAAGATAAATGCATTAAATATAAATACAAACTATAAAAATTAGGACACATATCATAACTAAGTTGATTTGCCTAAATTGTTAACAGGACAACATTTGCTGTTAACCAGGCTTAGATTGATCAGCAATTTTTCCTTTGACAAAAGTTTCCTCTTGCATTGATATTTGGGTTAATTTTTTACCAATCCGCTCATGAACATCGAGATATTTTGCTATACACCTATCTAAGCAAACAGCTTCACCTTTCCCCAAATCTGGCTCCGCATATTTTGGTTGAATGCATTTTCTGTGACAGGCTGCTGTCATCCTGTTGTACATATCTGACATCATTTCAATTTCAAGGTCCTGGACCAATTTTAATTTTTCTTCATCTAATTGCGGAAGTCCAGCCATATTGATTCTTCAACAGTAGTCTGCTTCAATTAAACTTGCTTAAACGCTTTTCTCACAGTTCTTGTTTCGTCAGTAGTAGCAAGAAAAATACGTTCTCTAGCTTTCATAGCATCATATCGATGATTTTCTACATATGTTTTTGATAGATAAAAAGTGTACAATCCAACTGCAATAGCTATAGTCCTGTAAAACAAAATGTGTTTCAATAAGTAACGAAATAAATTAATATTTTTATTGTAACTGACATCATATATTTAAACTAAGTTTAATTTAGTCGAAAATTGTAATAAATAATTATTTGACATTTCCATTACAAAGATTAATATTGATTTTTGCAAGCAAGTTTCTTATAATTTCACCCAGTACTATGTGTATCCACGACAAGGGAGTTACATAAATATTAAAAAAAATATCATTTGGAGTAATCAAGCAATTAATCCACAGTATTACCACTCGAACGGACTGTTATACACTTTTAACGACAACTATCAACCAACAGTGCACAAACAACGGATTCTCAACAACATTGTCAATCATTCCCATTTAACATTCACAACGAATAAACCCCCGTAACTTTCAACCGAAAACTCACAGGCCGTGCGGAAAGAGGTTATGATAGTGAAACTTGCGTCATCTCGTTAACGAATGCAGAACCATGATTTCGTACGATCAATGGATTATTTGTACGCACCTACCATCCGATTCCAATTTTTTTAACCGTTGATGATGTCATATTCAGTTGCTGACTGTGAATTGCATGCAAAAGGCCAACGATCCTCCGGGTGAGAAGATTATATCCTGCTGTGCACGTGCGATTCCAGAACGATCAACCTCCCCACGAAGTCGCGGTTCGGACTATCCGCGCCATCTCTCGTTGATCGTGCTTTTGGCATTGAAAATTGTTATTTTCATTTGAGAATTTCAATTTAATGGTTTCTCTAAATACGCGTTTTAATTTTTAAAACACATTGGAAAAGTATAATTTTATGATTTTCATTGTTGGCGTCTTCTGCGAATTCTTTGTGACATTCAAATTACGCGCCACACCTATAAGATAAATCAATTGAGTGCAGACTGCGCGACAATTTCAATACGATAATAATCATACTATTTTTATTAGAAGTAGTAGAATATTTAAATATGTTATCTATTAATTTACAAGTCGAATGAATTTTTACTACTTTATAAGACTTTTCAGCTCAAGAAAAACAATGGTCAATATGAAAAGTAGAAGTCACCAGCAACCGTGTTTTATGATCTGTGGTTAAATATTTAAGAATTTTTTACTATTTATAAACATTTTAAAATTATAGCTTTAGTTTTTGTCCATTTTAACAAAGTTTTGGATTAATTTTCGCTGATATACTACGTAATATAGTGAAATCGGATGGATATATTGTATATTGGAGTCTTGGAGACGATGCTAGCGCTATAGCAGACGACAAATTGGAGCTTTGGAGCGAGTACTGCACTTATATTGACATTGTTCAAAATTCCAAGGTTCTAATAATTTAGAGCAGGCGCCGGCCAAGGCTGCAGGCGAGAGACTGCATGCTTACTAGGTGGCGCAGTCGTACTTACTGCGCGTTTGTTTGTATACACTTATATTCTCAACATTCTTATCCGAGGTATATGTATTTCGTTTTATTTTGGGCAACAATTAATATAAGTGCAAAATCCAAAAGTATTTTAAACAAATAAGGAACTATTGACTCTCGTATATCTCAAGTGTAAATATTACACGAAAAATGGATCAGCAGCAAGTGTTTATTCACGTGCTGAGGTTATGTTTAACATAGTTTTTAGGTGATTCTTTGTTAATTTTCATTGTTATTTTTATAAATTTACCGTTATTAAAATGAGTGGATCACTTGCTCCAAGCCGCTCTACAGTTTACATTTCGAATTTACCATTTTCGTTGACGAATAATGATGTTTTCAAGCTTCTTGAACATCATGGAAAAATAGTCAAGTAAGATATAATCAATATTTATTCACTTTCTTACTTGCAGTATGAATTCAAGTTATTTATATTTGTCCTAATATTTTTAGAGTAACAGTATTAAAGGATAAAAGAACTAGAAGAAGTAAGGGTGTTGCATTTGTGCTTTTCCTTGCAAAAGAAGATGCTGTAAATTGTGCAAATGCTCTCAATAACACTGAAGTAAGAATTTATAATTTTATGGTAATAAAATATAATTGTAATTTTAATTCTATCAATATTAATTGTTGGGATTTTTTGTAGATAGGAGGACGTACTGTGAGAAGTTCAATTGCTGTTGACAATGGCCGAAGTACAGAATTTATAAGGCGGAGAGATTATCCAGATAAATCACAATGTTATGAATGTGGTGCAGAAGGTCATTTATCATATCAGTGTGAAAAAAATACTTTAGGAGTTAGGACTCCACCTCCAAAGAAAGTTAGAATCAGGAATAAAAATAAAGAAAAAGGTGAAACGGATAACAGTTATTATGATAGTGATAGTGAAGATGATACAAAAAAACGTAAGTCGGCATATGGTGGCTACGATAGTGATGCTCCAGATGAAGATTTAGACACATTGAGTTCTGCTATAAAACAAGAAGTAAGTAGTAACATTTTAGTACTACTAATAAAATTGTTTTAAATATGCCAATAAACTTATTTTATTGTAATTATCAAGAATTTTTATTAAAAATGTTAATTATTTACAAATGATAAAATTTTATACTTCCATAATTTCGCATAAATTATAAGTATATAATAATATTATAACGCATAATAACTATTTCTCATTATTTAGTAATTTCAGTATACCTAACATTATCTTACTAAGCTAGTTAAATTAAACTTATTATTTTAACATATAAAAAAATAATTTATAGAGTTGTCTACACAATTTACATAATTTTAAGCAATTATCTTTATTTTCTAGTTAATACTAAATAGGAGTCTATTTAAAGTTTAAATATGTTTCTTTGTTTGTTTTTTTTTTTTTTTAATATATGTTTTTAATAATTGCTTTGAAATTTTGTAATTTAAATATAGAAACAATTTCGTTATTTTATACAGTGGTATATCCATGAACAATTCATTATAACAAAGTAAATATCATTTTTTATACTCCTATGCTGTAATTTGCTCAAGTAATATATATAAATATAGTAAAAAATTTGTCCATTCAATAGAATAACAGTAATATCTTAACAAGCTCACAAAATTTTATTTATACTTTCAGCAAGAACGTAGGGAAATAGAAATATATAGACATAAAGTTACAACAGGACAATATGCATCAGAAGACCAGGAATCTGCCAACAAAAGTAAACGTTTCAAGAAAAGTGCTTATTTCAGTGATGAAGAAGAGCTTAGTGATTGATTGTAAAATTGTAATTGTTATAGAATAAATAATATTTTTGTAGTTTATACCTTACGTTTTTGTTGATTTTCAGAATGAACTCTCATGTAATTTTTTTAAACTGCAAGGGTCATAAGGAGGAAAGGATGTTTCACTCTCACTTTCTAATCCTATTATACTAAATGATTCTTGATTGATTTTAGTTTCCTCCTTAGCTTTATCCAAAACAAATATCTTTTTGACAATCTCTAATGCAATTGCTAAAAAATGGAAAAAGTTTATACAATAATCATTCAAATAAATTGCTTATGATTTAGTTGTTATTTCATACCATCACTTTCTTTCAGTTTTAAATCTTTTCTTTCATTGAAATTCCAAAGAAAAAGATGAAATGCATCTTCAATATAGGTCACGCGAATCAAAAAATCTGGGTCTTTTTTAGCCAAAAAGCTTAACAATCGAATTCCATATGCAATTGCATTTAATTGAGCAGTTTTCAAATTAGTCCAAAATTTTTTTTTACTGTTTTTATCAATCCTATTCCAGTCTTCAAATAGTTTATCCTTCCAAGTCATTTTATTTTTTTTATCTTTAACTCTTATGTTTGATAGTCTCCAAGAAATATCTTCTTCCATATATTTTTCTTCCAACTTATCCACATTAATTTTCGAGCATTCATTTAAACTGCATATAACAAACTCTAATAGCTTGATACAACAATTGCATAAATTTATTGTTTCTTCCAGCCATGGAATAGAAAAACTACAAAGACCTGCATGACTGAATGCAGCCAAATCTTGTGTAACATTAATTAATGTAATTGGATCCAAATTGAAATTACCCAATTGTGCTATAAAAATTCCTAGAGTGCATGAATCTGGAATGAAAAGGCTAAATTATTTTAATTGACTTCAAGAAAATTTTAGTATATTATTTAAATATTCATACCTGGAGTAAAATTAAGAGAGCCTTTCCAATAATTGGTACAAGGTTTATCTGTAATGACAAGTAATTTTTGGTATAAATTTTCATTTTCACAAAAAGAAAGTAAAATAAATACCTGGAGAAATACATAATTTCTTAACAAAATTAAGCTGATGCGAAAATTCTTTTAATAAAATAGACATTGGTATAAAGCAGCTAAGTAAAGGCCTACTGAAAGTGATTTCTTTCAAAATACAACATACTTTGTTCAATCTATAATAGAAAATACAAATATATATTTCATAGCATAATATTATTTTGAATAAAAGTTTCGTAAAGTAATAATGCTTTACCCCTGTGGAGTGAATCCTACATTAATCTGCACATTAGTAATTAAAGTCACTAGAGCATTTATCAAACCAGTAAAGTGATGCGATCTTCTCTATAAATCAAAGCACATTAATATTATTGTATTAATACAACTCTTAAAGTAACAATTACGTACGAAATATGAATGTCACTTACAATCGTCTCCACAACCGTTACGAATTCAAGGATAATATCTAGAAATTCAAAAGTCGACCCCTTCTTGTTCCAGTTACTGTAATTTTTCATCTGACTAGCGTATATCTCGAAATCAGGATCTTTTGTTACGTTGAGCTTTGAATTTCCACAGATATAATCGGCGAGGTAAGTCGAGACAAGGGCAACATGTGCAAGAACGCCGATGGCCCGACGTGTTTCGATACCACGCTCGAGGTCGTACCATGCACGAGCTTCGCAGGTAGATTTTGTATGCATTACCGGCATCTCGTAAAACTCTGATAGATATAATTCGTTCATGTCACGAATGTCGTCGTTCTGTAGGGCTTGTGAGATATTTTGCAGTACAAGCGTCGAATTCAATAAAAGTTCGCGCGCAGTTGCTATTAGCTAAGGAAATTTTTATTTATTAGAAATCATTGTTTAAAATGGAGTGGGATTTATTGTATTCCCTGTGCAATTCTTACTTTATTAATGATTGGAATACTATTTGCAGAATTGATTTCTGCTCCGCTTTTGTTCTTTAATTTGGCTAGATCTGGTAAAATGAATTCTGTACTTAAATTTTTGCCATCAACTATGGTCACCTTTGGTTTTGTTAAGTCGGGATTTTCTAAAAATCAAATTAATTTCATAAGTAGAATAGTTTAATGATAGTTAAACTAAACAAATGATATTATACCAAAAATACGGAAAGTTTCCTCGTCTTGAAGGATTGCTAAATTCCTTTTACCAATCTTTTCCTCAATTTTAATTTCTACAACAGACTTTTCTGGTTCCGCTGGCTCAAATGCACATTGAGGTATGATATTAAGTGGATAGTCTATAATTAAAAACAAATCAAATTACTTTTTCTTTTATTAATTACATGTTAACTCTCAATTTCTAATTATCACTTACGTATAAGACTGGTTTTGAGAAGTTCTACTGAATAAGTTTCCTTAACCTGAATACTCATTTCCTTGGTTTTAACTTTCTTAGGTGTCCTAAAAATATATAAGTATTGGATTAAATTTGTTAATCCAAAACTGATTTTGCAAACAAAAAACAAATTAATGACTAACCAATTTATAGATGTATTACTTTTATCCTTGTTTGCTTTGATCATATTTACTTGGGGTTGGGCAAATTTAATAGAACCAGACTCCATCATTCTAGATTTGTCAGAAATGGCATTGAACTCAAAGCTCTTAAAAATGAATTATAATATTAATTTTTGAATATTGTGAAAATGGATGTACAAACATGGTTGTACATGGAATTCTATGAATTTTATATAATTTAATAAACCTGTAATTGCAACTGTGATTCTAGGGAAGCTTTGTCTTTCACGAGTATATTAATTTCCTTTCTATATTTTTGTGCTTGTTCTTCCATTTCATGAGTTAGTTCTTGTTGTTTTTTAATAGCCCGAGCTTGAATTTGGCTTAGTTGTTGACGTAAAAATTCTGTTTCACCCTCCTTGGTCATGAAATCTTCAAGTAATTTTTTCT
Organism: Torymus flavipes; assembly: GCA_030522905.1. Taxonomy (NCBI): domain Eukaryota; kingdom Metazoa; phylum Arthropoda; class Insecta; order Hymenoptera; family Torymidae; genus Torymus; species Torymus flavipes. The sequence continues at coordinate 2,855 of JAPYZO010002957.1, read as the reverse complement.
TTTCCTCTTTCCATTTATCAACTTGATCATCATCTACAAATATATTTGTAAGTCATCAGATAAAAACATATTAACATTACAGTATTATTTTGATTTACTATACCTGATATGAAGACAATGTTATTACTAGTAATATCTTGCCTATTTCGAAATGTCGAATTGAGAGAATTGTTTTTAATATCACTTTCAAAATCGTCAAACATGATAGCTTGAGTACTTTCCATGATTTCTTTTTTTAAATCAGAAGAAGCTATCATTTGAGATTGGAGAATTCCATGATTAAATGGACTATTTTTTTTAGAATTCTTTCCTCTATAACCAGAACTAGTAGATGGTACAGAATCAAACGATGCAGGCTTTTGAGGTTTGATCGGCTCTATTGGTTTTGCTTTAGGTGCTACAAAAACTACTTCCTGTAATTTCAAAAGTAAAACAGTATAACTTGTAGCTTGTATCTTTGTTAATTAAAAAAGGAAATCAATACATAGTATGAAAAATACCTCCTGTGTTGCTTGCGATGCAATGAAGTCCATTTCTTCAATTTCTTCCTCCCCAAAGTCATCTCCCCATAGATCATCATTGACTTCAACATTGTTGACTGTATTTTGCTGGGATTTCTTTTTTCTAGGTTGTACTGATTCTTTTGTTACGTCAAGTTTAAATCTTTTAGCAGGTGATTCACTACGACCTTTGGAAAATCTCTTAGACATGTTTTTATGACCGATTATATTTGATAATTGAAAAAAAATCTAGGAGCCTTTGCTCCTTGTCAAAAGCACCTCCACACTCGACTTGTATACAACTCAAATACGACTTTCTTTTCTTCATTACTTTACTTTGTTGACTAGATCTCATTATTTACGTTTCAACTACTATTTGAACCTTTCATAATTCGTTTGATTAGCAGCAGTACTGATGTATTCTTTTTAAATACTCAAAGAATGATATCACATATTAATAACAATACCACTAGTCACTAATATTTCTTAATAAATTATAATGTTCATAATTAAATTAAACATAATACAAAGCACAAATCTAACTATCTATCTATAAATCTATCTATAAATAATACAAACGGTCTAAACAAGTACAGAAATGGCGCGAGACGGTGAGAGGATGACAGCCTAACCTAAAAAGCCGGTACCGTATATGGATCACCTGTGTTGACCTAACTTTACCATTCAAGAAAAAGAGCGGGAAAAAATATGAAAGAGTAGGTATTGTGGCAGGAAATATATAATATATACTAAAAAAAAAACAATGTTTACGAATAAAATAAATTTTCAGTACTTTATAATTATAAAAGTATTTTGTACAAAACTCCAATTTTTCATATAACAGCTCTACAAAATATTAGATTCTATGTACAGTTAATTCATCACGTTAGTATAAAAATTCTATACGCACATTCGGTATAACAAAACAATGCATCGTTATCATCGCTCATCGCTGTACAAAAAATGAATAACTCAGTCGACGAGCTGATGTAACGATAATACTTAATATCTATTTTCTTATATACATTAATATAGTCTCTACTAACGCAATTCAATAAATGTTTTGAATAATTTACAATGTATTAAGATATTATAACAACCGTTTCATCTATAGTGCTTCAACGTGATTGCACTAGCGTCCCGCTCGATTCACATATAGGCGCATTTTCTCTTATTCACATTGACTCTCCAAAATCGGTCCTTTGTTGCTCTTGTCACTGACATTAATCGGTAAAAATTGATTTCGCACAAGATCAGCAGCCGAGGGTCTCCTATTCGGCTCTGGATGAACCATCATCTATAAAATAAAAATAAAATATGTATTATATCGACAAAGTAAATATATTAATTTGTAATAATTCACACATTTGAAACAAACTTTCCATTTAGGAAAACCTTCAAGTATTGTATTCTAGCTATTTAAAATTTTGAAAACGTCCAACTTTTAATAGAAAATACGTTAAAATATCAAAACTTCCACATCTGAACGTAAAATAAAACGTAAGAACATAATATATTTACCTTCATGAGGTCATTGAACGTATCGCCATACCTCGACAGCGGTGTTAGTCTACCGTCCCTGATATCGTGCCAGCCATGTCCGTTCTTCGGTAGAGGCCCACCGCCCCCGGCTTCGTAGACCGTGAGTCCGAGGGCGAACACGTCCGCCTTCGTGAGATTTTTGTACTGCTCACGCAGTATCTCTTTCGGGAGATACCTGAAATAATTGGAAGGTAAATAAAATACAGGAGTGAGATAGTGTTATCTGCGCATGTTTGAAATAATTCTTTTTGAGCGTGTGAAAATATTTCAACGGCTTTATTAGAGCTCTAAAATATATAGATTGAGTAATTAATAATAATAATAATAATAATAATAAACACCTGCAGTCCCCTTCGTCCTCCAGTTCCTCGGTACCGTCAACCGACGTTATATGACCCAAATCGCCTATTTTGTAGACAACTTCCTCGGTGTCGTTGTCTTTGCTCGAGTTGCCGCTATCCACGCTGCTCGTAATCGATCTTAAGCTGCGTTTCTTCGAGATGAAGATATTCTCCGGCTTAATATCCATGTGCGCGAGCTTCAAGCTGTGTATGTACCTAAAAAATCACATGAATTTTCCACGTTATAGCTTACAAAACGATTACGAATATCTATACATAGTTAGTGATAAAGGTAAACCGATTACATCCCGTATAAAAAAAAAAAAAAACAAACGTAGGAAATCGTCAGAAGCCGTAGAAAATAGTACAAAACCGTACAAAACTGTAGAAAACCGTTCCAATTCGGAAATAGTTCGTAGAATAGTTCTACGGTTCCTAGTACGTTTTCGTATAGTTTTGTACAGTTTTTCTA
>JAPYZO010002956.1:0-15556 GCA_030522905.1 Torymus flavipes | reverse complement strand
GGGGGGAGGGGGGATAAAAGGGCCAAAGCCGCCACTTGTTTCTCCCACTACATGCGCACGTGTATATATATGTGTGCGTGCATTCCTTCCTCGTCCGTCGTCGGCTATATGCTTTCAGCCCGCAGCCGAGAAAATAAGTGCAACGCACACGTGCATGCAGGGCGATCCAAGCTCTCGGAGCTGAGTCGGAGCATAAAAGCGATGATCCATCGTATAGGTAGTATGATAGCATACCTAGCCACATATATATATTATATATATACGTAGCTCAGCTATATTTCTATTTCAAAGATGGCGTGCGCCGAGGAACAGCCGCGCGCCATGATGTTTTTCGTCGCGATGTTCCGCGGCTGCTGGTCCGCTGCTGGTGCTGCTGAGCCAACTCGGCTCTCGTGTCGGATGGCCGGATCTATATAGACGCGAGCAAGAGAGAGAAATAGCAGCGAGAGGGAGAGGGTGCGAGTGAGAGGGAGGAAGAGACGAGAGAGAGAGAGAGCTGCTGCTGGATAGCAATAGGGAAAAGGAAAAGAGAGAAAGGACGAGTGTTGGTGTGTGCGAGCATTGGCTCTATGCGCGCGCTCTCGCGCACAGACAATACGTATATATTCGCGACGACGACGAGGAGGACGGGGCTAGAGATCATCGACGTAGGTGTGCGCCGCGCGCCAGTGAGAGAGAACGAGTAGAGAGAGAGAGAGAGAGAGAGANNNNAGAGAGAGAGAGAGAGAGAGAGAACGAGAGGAGCATAGTGTACCAGCGCAGAGAGCGAGCGCGAGGAGGCACTTTTGTGCGTGCGACGACGGTGTGCGAATCGCGCAGCGCAGCAGCAGAGCAGCAGCAGCACCTCGCTGCTGTGTGTCCGCATACAGAGACTGCGTGTGTGTGTGTGAGTGTGTGTGAGAGTGTGAGTGTCATCGCGCATATCCCCTCGACATCCGAGCCACGGCGACGACGACGACCACGGCAACAACGGTAGTGGGAACAACAACGACGACGACGACGACGGCAACAACGACGACGACGACGGGGACGACAGGCGGGCAGGAGCGAGCGGACGGCTGCGGCTGCGGCGCGGGCAGTGCGACGACTCGCTTAAGATGGCCGATGACGATCCCTGGCTGCTCAAGGAGGACGGCTTCCTGAACGTCGGCGCCGAGTGCAGGCAGATCGTTTACCACCCGAACCTCAATGTCCTCCTCATCACCACTGCCCAGGGTCAGGTGCACGTGTTTGACGTCAGCTGCGGCGTCGTCTTACTGCGCTGCAACCTCCTCTCCGGTGAGTCCTAGTGTCTTCCTCCTTGCAGTCGCGACGTCCTTTGAACAACAGCGGTGATGCGAGCGCGATTATCATAGTTCACGATTCTATACATCTTATACTAGAAGCCTGCCAGCCTAGCATCCATGGGCGCGCGCGCATAGACGCCCATCGCCTCCTAGGGGGTGACGGTCGTCGGGACGGGCGCTGTCATAGGCCGCGCGAGAGAGGCGTTCTCTGGAAGAAAGAAACGCTCGGCGATGTTTGTTTGTTTTTATGCTGATAACGGATTCTCGCTGCGGGTGAAGAGCGTCTCTATCTCCCTATACGCGAGAGTGATGCGTTTGCTCCCCGCGACAATTATGTCATTGGTATTTTGGAATGTTTGTTGTCACTTTGCGTTTTCGAAATGCCTCACGATGCGTGTTCCTCTGGCTGGACGGTAATGGACATGCTCCGGTAGTTGTGTGACAGTTTCTACCTGCTAGCTGAATTTTAACTGCAGGGGGGGCTTTGTGAAAGTACTTACATCTCTCTCCAGATAGTGCACTTCTTTGTGGCACATCTGTGCAGCATTTACTTGCAATAATATGTATTTGACAGTCTTATGGAATGATATTAGCTAAAGTTCAATAAGCATTTTCAGACTTGATTTCATCATAGTCAAGTTGTATTGCTGTTTTAATGTTATACAAAAATTGTAAAAAAAAATTTTCTACAAAATTATAGCACGTTTTTATTAGAAATTATGATTAAATACGCTACTTGCCATATTGAAATTTTTCTTGCAGTGCTCTAACATTAAATGACCAAGCTTTTTTGTAACTGATTAAACAGTTTCTAGTTGACTTTATTTTTGTTTAACTCACACTTTTTCATCTATGTCATGTACTTCACTGCAAAGTGCAAAGTATTTATCAGCTGATATAAAATTTTTAAAACAGTTATCATTTAATCAAGGGATTCTAATAACTTTACTACTAACTAGTTTATTTAGATAAAAATTTTATTGAAAAAAAAAAAAAAAAAAAAAAAAAATTAAGCACTTTTGACTAAATGCATACTAAAACTGGAAAACATAAAATTTTAATTACATACATGTATTGGCATGTAGAGCTATAGGTATGACCCCCAAGCAAATGGCATGGTCTTTTACGATTTTGCCAACTAGAGGATTAGCATAGTCTTTTATATGCACACTGGTACTATATTATAACCTTTATTAAGAATAAAACTTTCATAAAAGGTATAATGGTGATATCATATGTGAATCAGAATTCATTAAACTATTCATAAAAATTTAGACTTTTCTTTCTAATCACAAAAAAATTTTTATTCAATTAATAAATTAATCATTTTTTTTTTTTTTTTTTAATCCAAAACCTTGTAGATAGAATTATGTACTTACTACTATTTTAATATTTTTAATTTTTTACTATATTCACTTTACAATTATGATTTTCAAAAATAATTATTTCTTGTTTGTCAAATGTTTAGGAACAGCAAATAAAAATAATAATTTTTCAAAATTGAAAAATAAATTAATATTGCTTTTTTTTATTTCTTTAATATTCTAATCAATTCATCAACAAATGATTTATTTCCAGAATATATTATTCTCAAATTATTGTTTTATTATTATTTTTCTACTCTGGACATTATTTTCATTTTTAAACTTGTGCATTCTTGCAGATAAAAAAGATGGAAAGTTGCAAGGAGTTTACCTAGGCGAGGGAATAGACAAAATCTTGTACACAGATGGCAAAGGAATTGGAGTTCGAGCAGATTACAATGGAGTCTTACTGTTGGATACCATTTTGCAAATGCCTGTTTTCAGAAGTGAAGACACCATTAAATTGGAAATGTTACTTTCGGAAGCAATAATCCTGCATCATTGTTTGCGTTCGGTAGAACTCCCAGGAGTTGATCATGTACAAGAAGTGCTGCAGGAATTGTCTACAAATATTTCTTTTGCCAAAACAAGTAAAAAGAAAGGAATTAAGGCTCAAAAAGTAAGTATAATTTTTATTTCAAAACTTCAAATGTTGAAGTTTAATTTTATTTTATTAAGATTTGGAAATTGAAAATTTAAATATTAATTAATGATTGAAAATTTTTGATTTAATAAGTTTTAAATAAGAAAGTTATGAAAAATAAATATTCATTTTTGATGAATTTGTAATTATTTTTTAATATAAATTAGAATGAATTGTATTTTTGCTTATGGAAACTTGAAATTATATTATATTACATTAATAAGAGAGTGCTTCTTGTTTCTCTATATTAAGCATTGTAAAATAGTATATTACACACCTAGGGAGCAAAAGTAAAGAATGTCCCAGAGCGCATGTAAATTGTCACCCGAGCCAAAGGCAAGGGTGACAAACATACGATCTGAGGGATTCTTTATTTGCTCCCATGGTTAGTATGCGATTTTTTTGTCTAGTGAGGCCCAAAATACAACATTTGCGATTGGGCGCCAGGAGCAAAAGTGGTACTTTCGGCCCTCTAGGCAAAAAAAAATAAATTTAGAACGGGTTAAAATTAAAAAAAAAATACAAATCAAATGTTAATTTTTAGAGAATATTATTCATAATTTCATGTATTCAATTGATTTATACTTTATTTTTATAATTACCTTGAAATTAACTAAAAGTGTTATTAATCTTCTATTCTTTCCTTCAGAGCGCTCCCTTGCTCCTTGATAGCTAAAATAATTTTAATTGATTCACTTTATTATAAAAGTTTTATAATATAAATTTTATAGTGCAAATGATGTTTTCTTTTTAGTTAAAAAATTTATATTGTTTTAATAAATAATTGTTGTCAGTGAAATTGTATTATTCATTAATAATATATTGTACTGGTAAATAAGTTTGTCACTAGTAAACAGCATTTGATGTTTTATTATATTATTATTTATTGAATTAATTCTAATTCTTTTTTAAATTACACTAATCATGTAACAATCCTGTTAATTAATTTTCAGTGGAATACGATATGTTTAAAATTGTCACATGGGGCATTAAAACTTGTCTGTTCAAATTTGGTAATGGATTTGAAACGTCAAAACAAACATATACCTGCATTACCTATAGCTTCAGCCATTAGTGAACGACTCAATGGCCTACTCCCTGGCCTGGTCACAGAAAGTGGAAATGGTGGAAAAGTTTTGATGTTTAGTGAAGCTGCTCGGCGAAACACTTTTTCCAAATGGCCCCATATGAATTACAAGTAAGTATTTGTATATTTACAAAAAAGAAAAAATGAATAGCTTTTGCACTCTACACTTTCAACTTAATGACAACGAAGTCTAAAAAACTTATGTTTAAAGTAGTAAAATAATTTTTTGTTAAAAAATTAGAAAATATCAAGACTTCTAAAACTCATTATGATTACATTATCAAAGTTTTTTTTAAACCAATAATGTTTTACATTATAAAAGTTTCATATGAGCTTTGTCTAGCAGTTTTAACAAAAGGTAATTTAAGATGTCTGATGTCTGGTTCAATGAACCAATTGATACAAAAGGATGTGGACGTTTTTTTTGTTCAAAAATTTCGAAGAGTAATAAATGATTTGTTGATACTTCGTAAAAATGTAAGAAAAAAGAAACATGTGTCATTTATTAAGTTCAAATCTTTTTCGTCAAAGAAGACAAATCAATAAGAAGTCTTCTTATTGTCTTCAATAAGAAAACAAAAGTTTTCTTATTGAAAAATTATGACAGTGAAAATACATAAGTAAATGTTGCAAGATACTCATTATTTATTCTAAAATCACTTATTATTGTATAAATTAACAAAATAATTCATTAGTAATTAGAAAATTTTTCACGAAATAATTAATCTTTTTGGCCTTTCTTTATTTTGTGATCTACAAAAAAAAAAATAATTTTGTGTATAAAATTTGCAACATTAATTAATTATTAATTAATTAATTAATTAATTAATTAATTAATTGCAAAATTAATTGCCCGTTGCTTTGTTTTTATTGCAGATGGGCATTACCCAATCAAATGGCGCAAGCCGGCTTCTATCACCAGCCAAACTCGACAGGAGAGGACCGGGCGATGTGCTTCACATGCAACGTCTGTCTTGTCTGTTGGGAGCCGACTGACGAGCCATGGTCTGAACATGAGCGTCACTCGCCTGCCTGCCCATTCGTCAAGGGCGAGTACACGCAGAATGTGCCGTTCTCAGTGACCCTGGCTACGGCACCCGCTCAGGCATCCGGAGAGTCCGTCGATGTCGTCGGCGTAACCAACGTCACCGGTCTCGTGTCCACGGCCTCAAATAGTGGTTTCATTAACGTTTGGAACGTGCAGAATCAGACAAAGGTACAACAGTTTTCGCTGCTTATCATAGTTTATTTTAATGACTAAAATGTGACGGTCACCAAATATGTTTGATGACTTTTTGTATTCAAACTTATCCACGGTAATATTAGTGCAATTTCCAATAAAACATCCATCAAACATGTTCCATATTTTCTTGTAACGATAGTTTTATCTTTCCTTGCTAATTCGATACCTGTTTTAAACATTTATGACATACTGTATAAGCTTTGTCGCGATTTTTTCTAACTCGATTTCTCCATTATCTGAACCCAATGAATGAAAGTAATCAACATTTTTTACTTGATGAAGTTTTCAATTAGTCACTTGTAATTATAATCTACGTATTTCTTGTTTACCCGTCAATAAAAGAAGAAGAAATATTTTATATTACTTGTCACTTTTGCAGTAATTTTTTAGTATATTTATCTAATAAAGAAACCCTTTGACAAAAAACTTCTATCATTTAAAAATTCTATTGATTTTATTTTTCTTTCTCAAATTCACTATGTACTTGTACTTACAAATAATAATAGAAATAATTCGGTTTTCTATAATCTATTTTACTTCTAAACACCTATTTTCATTATTTCAGAGAGAAGTGTCCTTCTATATAACTCCTTACGACGGCGAGGCGAACAACAAGGATTTCTTTCAATTTGTCGCCTCGAAATCAGCGTCCACGTCGTCAAGTTCATATCTGCCAAGCCTAGTTTCGGAAACGGATGCGATTGCCGATGCCTACAAACCCAGCTCGAGTCTGCACAGCAGTGGTTACAATAGACTCCAGTTGACGGCTCTGGCTCTCGTCGACGGTCCAAAATCGGAGAACGACAACAAGAATATCAGCTCGTCAAGCAGTTCAACGACAACGGCATCGCAGGACGGCGGTAGTAGCGGTATCGGCTCGGCGATCTCCATCAGGCCATGCCTCGTTTGCGGTGTATCTGTGAGCTCGAGCTTCGCAGGGAGCCCCGCTTCCTCGTCCGCTCAGCAACAGCTCAGGAGCCTAGAGAACGTGTGGGCAGCGTCGACGGACTTGGCCTCTTCGTCGTCCCTCGTACGGGCGATGAATAGCGCCAACAGCGCCGCGAGCAGCAATAGCCTCGACATCATGAAGGTTGCAACGGCAGAGGATAACGTCACGTGTAATCCGACGAAGTCGCACTTCCTCGTACTCTGCGACTTTCACCACAAGACCGAGCAGCCTCAGCCACTGAAGAAGGACGGCTCCAAGGACAGTGGCAAGAGTAAGAAACAACTCTCGGGCACGGGTACAAGCGCAAGCACGAATGGTATCAGGCAGGAGAGTCTGTACCAAGAGATTCTGTTGAGCAAATTCCTGCTCGAGGAGATCAATGAGGACGTGGACTCCGAGATAGTCGGTAACGCGCCCTTCGACAGCATATTCGCGGCGTCGCCGCACACCATCCTGGCGACGCCTACTGCCAATGGCATTTTGTATGGGATGCCTGTTAATAGTAGTCTACCGACGTCAAGCTCTTTCGATGCTAACTCTAACCCGATAAATCCCTACGGACCGGATCAATTTGCCTCCACGTCGAAAATGACGCAGCTGAGAAAAACTTTAGATACCATTAAAACGACGAAAGCGGAGCCTGTGGTTATACAAACAATACGTATAGAGGCAAAAGATTCGCTGAAAATTAATAATGTCATGCCTACGAAGGATGGCAAGCATTTGTTCGTTACGCTTTGTCCCGAAACTGGACCTAGAGAACCGGAGTCGTCATTTTCTAATACTAATCAAATGGATGTCGATGATGAAAGTAAATAACTTTTTCTTCAATGGAATTTCTATTACCGAAAGTCTTTAATTTAGCAAATTACATTTGTGGGGCTCAGAACAAAAATGGTTCATGTTCTATGCTTATACACAACTTAACCAGTTTTTGCTTTGAGCTCTTCATTTATTTAGTTAGTATATTTGTTTGCAAAGTAACTAACTTATCACTACCTGTTTCATTGTTCAGCTATAGCTCCGAAAGGCTTCATGTACTGGGACGAGGACGATGTACAAACTAAAACAATGATCAATGGCGAAACACCAAACGAGGCGATGATAAACACGAATTCCATACTGCTGGTCTATGCGTTAGATTTCTCGGATAAGGTGGTAAAGCTGACGACGGAGCCGATCCTAAGGCGAGAACTAGCACCCGATCAAGCACCATGTGAGTGCGTGCTCCTTCCAATACCGGAGAAGAACAGACTGTCCGACCTCTCGGACACTATGCAATTTTCCGCAAGCTCCTCAGACAACTCGGGCACGCAACCCCGTGGACAAGTGGCCTTAGTTTGTAGGGATGGCGCCGTCAGGTTATTAGATTTGAGCACGCTCAAGACTATTACTGAGGCAAAACTCGATGGACGAAAATTCATTTCTGCTGCGTATTGTACAAGTGAGTGAACGTTGTTTTGAAAAACAGTAATCTATTTTTGTCTTTGTTTTGATTTTCTACATTATAATAGTAGGATTTAATTTTTTTTTCTGTGAATTCGAACTTTTTGATAAAATATTTTTGATATTACTATATTACAGTTATTTTAAATAGCATTAAAAGTAATTAAAGTGAACTAGCTTGTCAAAGATTCCGTATAAATATTTTGAATAATTTTGGTAAGTCGATATAGTAGTTAAATTCTGATATCTTCGGTTCTTGTATTTCCTTAAAATTTTATTTCTTGTATTTACAATTCAAATCAAATGTATGCCTAACAACAAGTATCAATGTATGTAAACACAAAAGTTTAGAAGTTGTTGATTCTGAAATCTTAACTTATTTATCATTTAAACGAGGGTGTACGTAAATCACAAAGTTTATTCGATAACGTAAAGACTTAAAAATATTAATATATACTATAAACATATTTATTACAATTGACAAAAACTTTTGAACTTAGGATTGGAAAGGTTATGTGCGTGCACTAGTGACGGTGCACTTCATTTCTTCAGTATGACAACAGAAGATGATTCTACTGAAGAAAAGGATGTTGATGATTTACAAATGATCACCGACCAGTGTACTAGTATCAGTGATGAAAGTGAATTAACAGCCCCTAGTACTTCAACGTCATCTCCTGTTAATCCGTAAGTATTTAGAAATTTATCAACATTTTCATTATTTTAGAACGGAATGCCCTTAAAATTCATTTTTCAATGAATATTAATGCAAATTAAGTACCTTAAAAAATATTTACATTAAATATATTACTTTTCAGGGAACATATTTTAGCACATAGACAAAACTTGACGTACACTGATTTGCGAATGTTATATGATTTGACAAGATTTGACCGACACTCTCCAGCTTATGGTGCTACAGTTCCACCTTGTTGGAGCGAAATGATGCAAGCTCAGCGTCAACGTCGGTATCCCCAACATCTTCATCAATCTGAAGATCAACATCATACGCGTACTTGGCGGTTACAAAATGATGTGTATGTATTGTATAATAATTTTCTTTAGTCTATGATAAAAACACAATTATAAAAATAATGAGAAAATTTAGTATGTGGAAGTAAATGAACATTAATGTCTTATTTTTATATTTTTATCTCAACTTGACTAAATGTAACCAAAATTATTGTTTAAATGAATTATTTTTTGCGTTAATAATTATAAAAAAGAATATATCCAAATTTTACATTATAATGTTTACAGAACTACTTGGGATGAACATATTTTCGAGCTTACATTACCTCGAAACGCTGCGGGTAACGTTGGCCACGTCGATGTTCGATTCAGTTTACATTACCCATGCCTAGAGCTTCCAATGATACAAGTCACACTTCTTAAACAGAACATGACAGGGATTGGTAGAAAGTCTCTTTTGATTCCTGTCGACGAAAAAATAGACTTTAGAATAGGTCGCGAACAAAAGGCTGACAATCCAGTAATCACGGAAGAGTATCAAAAACACCACAATACAGAAATTTTGTGTGGTCCTATAAATTTACAACGCTGCATGGACTTGTCCGATCATTCTGGCTGCGTGACTCTTACCAGCCCTAAACTTTTCAGAACTAAAGCTAAAACGCTTTTAGTTCATATTAAAGCTTTGATTGATCCTACCAAAGAGGGGGTTAGCATTCTGAATTATTATTTATTGTATATTCACAAATTCAATTTTCGATCAATTCTAAAGTAATAAATTTAATATCTTTCTCCAAAGCTTTATACTTTATAGTAGTATTTTCGCTATTATCAAAGCGTTACATTAATAAAGAATCTTTTACTAAAAAATAAATTAGAAGCAATAAAATGTATACTTTTACAGGCATCGTCAAAATCAAGATCAAGTTTATTAGAGTCGAAGCCACCGACTTCGAAAAAGTTAAGGATAGACGAAACTGGCCCACTTCCTCCTGGCGCGACAATAGAAAGATTTGCTACAAATACAACTAAAAAGCTGGATTATAATGGTTGTGATTGGATACATGAAATCTCCATTACTGTAAGGTCTGTGCACCCGACAAGTATTCCAAATGAAAAATTACAGAGATGCGCGATGTTAGAATCGAAAACTTTTATTGAAAACTTGCTAAGTGTGGCCTGCTTAGAAACATCAGACAAGTAAGATAGAAGTGTTATTATTCATCATTCACGTAATTCCGTACCTAATGAAATTCTCAACATTTACATAGGTCACCAGTCGCTCAATCGTTAGCTCTGGATACTTTAATATGGGTTGCAGCAATAAGATTAACACGACTACGCACTGATTTAAACAGTACAAAAACAAAATCAATGCAGTTGGAAACCGTACGCTGTGTCCAGGAGAGATTACCTAGTTTATTACGTACTTGTTTGCTTCATGCTGGGCGAAGCATAGCGCACAAATGTGTTAAACTAATTGTACTTTGTAGCGAGTATGTATCTTAATAACAAGATAGTAAAATTACTAGAGATTGCATACAGATGTTTTCAAATAATATTTTCTCTTTTTAAGGGGTCTTCATAATTTAGAGGATCCAGCACCACATGCTTTCGAAGAAGCTGTACTGTCAGTTTTAGTGACCTTAATACCCTATATAGCGAGTGTACAATGGGCGGGTTCATTACGATGGCTTGCTGTACTCATAACCAGATTGTTACCATTAGATAGAAATCATAGTGTTGCGCAACAATGCATAAATCTAATTCAGGAAATAGCTACAGAAATGTCAAAACGTGTGAATCCCTATCACTTGTTACTGGCCACGAGGTATTGTATTCAATTTTAAGTATAAAGCCAGTGTTTTACTGAAATTTAAAATATATCTATATGTACTTTCAGATTTGGATTATATAATTCACCATTTGAGACGGAATTATTTGATATGGATCCGCCCGTATCGCCAAAATCAAGTTCAGTACCTGTGACCAATACATATTCCTCCATTACAACTGGCGAACAGTCTAGCACCTCTGTAACATCAACAAATTCGTCATATACTCAAGATGCCATTGATTTGCGAGACTTATTATCGCTGCCCTCCGCTGGCGATCTTATTCTGCCTAGCAAATTAAAAGCACTTTGCGCAAACCATAGTATGAAAGGTCTTCTTGAGGTAAATTGATATACATAAGTTTTAATTCTTTGTATTACAGAATACATAATCTAGTCGGCTCTTGTTTTACAGGTCGAACCTTTACATTTTACATGTCATGCCGCTTCTGATGGAACTAAAATGGAGAAAATTGATCCTAGTATTAGCACAGTAACTATTGGAAGTGCACTTTACGACTCGGCAGCACCCACTACAAATGCTGGATCAGATCACAAAATAATTCATCACGCTTACGTAAGTATCACATAATAAATGGTTGAAAAATTATGAATTGTGACTTTATTAATTTGATAAGCATGGTATTGATTACTTTCTCCATATATTTATTTTGATATAATAATAATTGAAGAATGAATAAATTGTCAAACTTTAGGAATGTATTTATAATTTGTTGAAAATAATGAGCATAGATAAGACTAAAATTAAGGGAAAACCATTAACGTTTTGAATCAAATATGCATTAGATTAGGATCAAGAAAATTGTAAATATAGCTGGTGCAATATATGTATAATCTTTATCAAAGATATATTGCGTTAAGAAACAGAAGTGTACCCATAGTCGCAGACAATGCCTTTATCAAGTATTAGCACTGCAATTTACTTATTATATAAAATAATAAAGTAAATTGAAACAATTAAAAAAAAATATCTGGCAAGAATTTCGTACTCGGGCCTGATTCCGATAATTATCTTGACAAGAAATCATTATAACATTGTAGAATCTCGAGGCTGGATCAATAGGACCAGATCTTCAAGCTAAGTTGACAACCAAATTAAGCGATCTGCTTAGTCAGTGCACGAAAAATGCACCAAAAGTCAGCTACGAAGTTGTGCCAAAGAAGGCCCAAGATTTTTACACACCTGACGATCAATCAGATAGCGATGAAGCTATTCCTTGTGGTAAACCTCAAATCTGGAGCGTATTTAGCGATAAACCCCCAACGTTAACTTCTGTTGCAAAAGAAAAATCCTCTGTAACGAACGTCGGTACTTCGTCAAACAAAGTTGAAGATACCAGTTCGAAAAAGGTAGTCACGAATACGCACAGATGAAAGCAACCTGTATCGTCTTATACCTTATTTCCATTGTTTATAGGAACTTATTTTTTCTATTCGTGTTCTCTTTTATTTATGTAGTAATTTGTACACGAAATTTAAAGGGTTTTGGATCTTTGTTGGCAAACTATCTCTGCATTGAAAGTTAAATTATAGTATTGTGCAACATTCAAGATTTTCCTTTATAATTCCTTCATAAATTATAATATCGATATCATTTTTACACAATTATAATACTACGTATGAAAACGAATTAAGTTTTCATACAATGTATTGTTTATAAGTCAGTGACAACTTTACCACCGAACTTCGTAAGAAATACCTTGGAAAGTTATTTTAAGCACAACTATCAATGAAGCTTTTAATGCACTCTGCTCAATATATTTTGCTAAATTTACTTCTAGAGTATAAAAAAGTCATGAACTCGCATTGCTTACACTTACACACTTCTAAAGTTTGAAAATATAAGGAGCTGTCAAGAGAAAATCTATTATTTCAATTTTGAATATTATGAACTAACATCAAATATGCTTACTTAAGGATAGCCTAGTATAACATTTCTATGACATTAAAGCTTTTCTATGTACAATTTATTTTTCTACAAAATCAACACTTTAATGCTAAGTAGAACTTTTCCTGATATTAGTAAAATTGATATCACAATATTATAAATATGTTTATTCTGTACTGTTAAAATTGATAGCAATAGAATACGAAAAGGAGAATAAAAATTTCTGTAAAATATATGGTTTAGATGTCAACAAAGTGATTGTAATATGTTAGCTATTTACGTTATGTGATAAGTTTTCTTTTTCTTAAATGTATTATTTTTATTTGTATTACGCTTTCTATAAAAAAGATATATATAGTAGCAGTAGGTTGATCTTCTGTTTAAACTTTAAAAGATAATGAAAACTATGGGCTGGAGATTCTAAGTAGCTTTTTAACAATGTTAACAGGATTTATAAAATAAAGATTAGTTTTATTTTGCTTGTTCTGTGTCACAGTATATGAAAGAATGTTAATTTTAATTAGTTTTGCATAAGAATAAATGTTATTCATTTATAAATCCCTAAATAAAATATTAAATACTTTACTTGTTTCAGAAGGATGATATTACTTTTCCATGGGGGCGATTACTTTGTTGGCCACCGCAACAAGCTTTGGTTGTTGAGAGAATGCATTCAGGAGCAAGAAGATTTGTTATTTTGGATTTCGGTGCTCCGGTATTGCTTACTGATTTAATGATACCTGCGTGTAACGATTTAGTTTCACTTTCGATTGATATATGGACTAAGAGTGAAGAAACCGACGGCATTCGTCTAGTAGTTGCTGGTGACATAGGCAACAAACCACTGGTGGTCAGTGACTTGCAGCCTCCTCCAGTGTGTAGATATTTAAAGGTAATATACGTTCCTTTGAACAACTTTGAATCTGTAATAATTTAAAGAAAATTTTATAAATTTTAATCAATAATAAATTTAATTTTTAGATAACAACAATTGGCCGGTATGGAATGTCCACGACGCGTTGCAAAATTCCTTTGGGAATGTTTTATGGCCATATGGTAGTTTTACCTGGTGAAGACTATTCAGAATTCACTGCTTCTGAAACAAATGTCAATAATATTTCCGATCCAGTATTGCAAAGCACTATTGAATCACAATGTACCATTTTATCTGCTCTTGCCGAAGATGTACAGTGCAGGTTTGTTCATAAAGAATCTAATTTTTAAGTAAACATTTATTTTATATTAATTGCTATATTACGTAAATTATTTTTGTAGATTTACATTAGCAACCGAACGATTGAAAGGTTATTTAGATCCTTTGCTATGTACAGAAACTCCTAATGTTATACATATGCAACACTATTTGAGTCACAGTAAAAATGCTACTGATAGTAAGGAACAACCTTCAGCAAAAATCTTATCAACGTATCAGGTAACAATTTATTTATTATAATCAATATTATATTTAATTATAATAAATGATATTTTATTATTATGATGATTATTATATAATTAATAATGTAATTATAGTTATATTATTATGAAAAATAAATATTAATACGATTAAAATAATATTTTGCTTATGTAGGAATGCATAATGTACCAACATCAACTCAACATAATTCGCGGAGTATGGCAAAGATTAGAATCATGGAGAAGTTCAGAAATTGCTCTTCCAACTACCCTAGCTGGTGCTTCTAGCGATAAATTACGTATTCTTGGAGAAACATTATTAGACATTTTACTTTATACTGTGTATGAAATCGGTCCTGTTCCTAGTGTAAGTTTTTATTACTAAATATATTTATCGAGCAATATTTATGGAATTTTAAATTTCTGCGTTTTCAACAGGTGCCAATTACCTTATATGATTCGTTTACACCGGCTGTTTGTGAAAAATTATTCAATTATATTTGCGTGATGACTCCAGCACCACACTTACAACTTTATGCTGTAGCTCTTTTAGCTAGAATGGCTGGGCATCAATCTTGGTGGGGAAATTTCCTTGCTAATACTTTGATAAATCTTTACTCTGCATCATCGACTCACATTTTTCCTCAAGACAGGTAAATCATCTAAGCTATTGTTTAAGAACTTCTTGCAACTACTATCAATTATGAAAAGCATGTTCCAACGTTCATACTAGTATTTTGTTTGTGTTTTTGTTTTCATAACTTCTATAATTCGTATTTAGAAGTGATGTTCCTTTCTCGTGCAACTGAATTTTCAATCATTATTTAATATGAAAACCAATTGTGTATAACGATTTTAGGGTATTCATTTTGCTAACATTCCTTGGACGCAAGTCGTTACTAGCTGGAGCTAATAAATCTTCAGTAATAGACGCCATGGTTCGTGTTCTTGGAAGGCTGTTAGGGCCTATATCTACTGGACAGATAGACAATTCAAGTAGACTTGATACAACCCTAATTGGCTGGGTTCTTCTCTTTTTATCCGTGTGTTTAGATACAACTGCAACACATTCTTCTTCTCTTGAGGAGAATCATGATAAGCCCAAAGACCAAGGTACTATCTTGTATACACAACACTGGGAACAGTTAGCTTAAATTAATGCGGGGGAAAAAAAAGAAGGAATCTGATGAAATTCTTTAAGGATGTTCAATGGTTACAGAAAAGTTAACAGAAGTCTTTGAAATTTTAATATGTCATTACGTAGATAATATAAAAACACCTTGAATTTTTTCAATATTTTATACTGAGCATTTTTTTCGAGAAAAAAATTCTTGAAAATGGAGTTTTTAACATAGGCTTTTATGGGAGAGTAAGGTTATGTGACCTTTGAACATAAAAATCTCTTATAAA
>JAPYZO010002955.1:0-22522 GCA_030522905.1 Torymus flavipes | reverse complement strand
TAATAGATTGTGGGCACTTCCTCTAATTCCATAATTGTATAATTTTTCAAGTAGTAACTGGTGGTTTACAGTATCAAATGCTTTGGCTAGGTCTAAAAATTAGATCTGAACTAATATCTAGCTGTTACATGTTATAATGATATTAGTATATGTACATAATGTTTATCGTGCCTCTAGCTACGAAGTAAATATTAATGTTCATATTTTCAATTTTTTTAATATCATATGACTTACTTTCTGGATGCCAAAATATGCTAACTTTTGCTATTTAAAAAATCTGAAAATGAAAAATTCTCTCGGTATAAAATTATATATAGTTACATTGCGACCCCTCTGGGTCTATATGAGATTCTATAAAGGCCTCGACAAAATTAGACAATTCTTGAAAGATCCTCGATAAAACTAGATAGCCTTTCTACTAAAACTTCTGAGGGAATATAAAACCAGAATGTCCATTGGTTCGCTTTAATTTTGTTAGTGAAACCTGTAAAACCTGTACCACAGTTTGGAGTATTAAGAGAGGAAACTTAAGACATGAAGTTAAAAAGAAAATTTGACAAGATCAGTCGACATAAAAGTATATTAAAATGATGAGGTAAGTTTCAATGCCATAGGAAGTGGTTATACACCGGGTATGGTCGGACGCTGATTTTTAATATACGCTTCTATAAAGTTTTGACCCAGTATCCTCATTAATTTTGTTTTCAATTTCATAATCTTTTATTTCACAAACAATGGCCCAGTTTTCATATAAAGTACAACTTATTGATATCTATTACAATTTAGAACCCGACTAATTAAGAAAAATAATCCCTTCTGCAATTGAATTACACATTCCAGCTCTACCGAATAAATCAAAGTAGAAACGGCTCGACGCAATCAATTAGTCTTGGAAAAAGCCATTGAGACATAAAGCGAGCGTGACGAGAGGTCGAGGGTTGCCGCTGCTGCGCCACAAGTTCATATAGGACGTAACTCAAGATATATAAACCTCTGTAGGGGTGGTGGGAGTGGGAAACGCGAGCCAGAAGCAGGGATACGGGGACATTTCGGGGCCACAATATGATGAATCTTCGATTCTGCCCAGGCGAGCGTGTCGCTCGCTCGCTAGCTCGCACGTTATTTGCGTGATACGAAGGGCTAGCCCATAAATCATTCGGCCGCGGCGTCGCCGATGCCCCGCCGGTAATGGCTGCTGCACACACGTCGTCGCGACGCCTCGAGCGTAAAAGGTAAACGCGCAAATGAGCGCCGGATAGATAACGTGTCCCCGTTGGAGAGGAGAGAAATGCATCGCGCGGAGATACTTCGCGGTACTTTCATTTTTGTCTCTTTCTTTTTGAAGAGTGGTGAGAGGCGGGTAAAAAATCGCGCGGAACGACGCGATATAATGCGAATGGAAAGTGGCCGCGAGATGATAATCTCTGGAAACTGTTGGGATCGCATACAGCTCATATTTTATCGAGTCACTTCTGCAGTAATGGTATATTTATCATCGTTTGCGGGAAACGTAGTTATAGTTTTCTCTGCAATCACGACGATTGATTTTAGAAAAGTACATTCTAAAAGAAATTTTTCACTTATAATAATGATATAGCATCTCGAGATATGATTTATTATAGCAGAAGCTACTTTTAAATTCGACTTAAAACGTAATTATTTAAATCTCGAATGTAATGGAATTGAAATGCTAATTTTGCAAAATTATAATCGACAGCTAGCTGTAATGGGTTCAAGAGAAATAAGTAATTAAAGCGGTTTTTCGTTTGTGCAACGTGATGCCCTAATTTTTCGTAAAAAGAGGCATAATTAAATTCCCTCAAAATTTAATTTTACAAACGGTAAAAATAAAAGCAGCGGCGCGAGCAACGGGTTCTCTCACTACGCATTTTAAAATTCGCTTGAAATCAAAGTAAGTGCATAATATATACGCCGTGAAATCGCGCACCAGCATTCTCACAATACAAAACGAGGCGGCGCGCGAGCGTGAGGAAAAGCCTAATATAACCGCGGTTGGTGTGGGAAGTGGAGAGTCGCGCGCGCGGCAGAAAGGAGCTTGCGAGCGGGCGCAAAAAAGTGTATGACGCAAAGAGTGGGAGGGAGGAAAGGGAGAGAGAAAGGGAGAGAGAGAGAATAAAGGGTATATACGAAAAAAGAGGGGAATGACTGGAATCACATATACACATAACGCAATGGCGGCACGGGGGCCGCCGTAACGTTTTTGAACCATAATACCAAGTATAGAAGCCGACGTCTATAACCGCGGGCTACGTTCGTCCTTCTATTTCTCTCGCCCTCGCCGCTGAAAGCCACGGCGGGTAAACGTATCACGCGCGATACTTCTACGTGATTCTTCTGCTCTCTCTCTCTCTCTCTCATTCCTCCGGACTCTGACTCTCTTTCTCTCACTCTCTCTTTCCTTCCCTTTCTTTCGCCCGTGCCCTTTTCCTCGCTTTTCACTCTCGCCATCTCGCTCTTTTATACTGTCATCTCCCTTACATCTCTTCATTTTCTCATACGCTTTCTCTGCTCTCATTTTCCTTTCTCGCGCTCCGGGCTTTGTCTTTTCACTCCGCGCAGTTACCACTGTTACACTCGGTGTTGAAATTAAACTTAAGATGTGAAATTTCACTGCAAATAAAGTTTTTTTTTTATGAAAAACCGTGATCAAAGCTAGACGGCTAGAGAACGGGTAAATTGGTTACAACTTGTTTATGCTTGTTTCAATTCTCAAAGGAAAAGAAAAATAGGTAATATTAGAAACCGGCATTCTAGTTAAACGATATCTTGTTTAAAATGCGATCAAAGTAATAAAATAATTTGTTTAGAGAATCAAAATTCTGAAATAAAGAAAAAGATTCCTTAAAAGAATTTCGAAAGAAAATTAAAAAATGCAGATTAATAAGATTACGGAAATTTTCAAAGTTTATTTAACCAATAAATTTTAATTATGAATTATTATATTTTAACATGCTATCAGGTTTCATGTTCAGGAAAAGATTGTAAAATGTTAAATTTAACATTTTAACATTTATATAAGTCATCAGAATTCTTTGCATCGTAAAAAGAAGATAAAAAGACCGTAAAACGACAATAGCGCTATATATTTTGAATCTCCATGTTTGTTTTCACATTTGCGACTGACAGTTTACAGTTTTTGACGATTACGTGAGTAAGAAGTAATAATAATAAGTGAAATTTTCGAATAAACTTAGATGGAAAAATTGCACTTCTTATATAGAAGATACACTCCCAGGGCCACACTACTTGATCAATAGTGATGAATAATTTTTCTATTTTTTATATTTCGCGGTGCATAAATGGTTAAAAATATGTTATAACTAACTATTAACTATTTTCATTGCAATTTTGTCCACCATTATTCAAGTAAAAATTCAATACACCCTTAAACGCCCCTCATGAAGGTACGGCCCAACGGAGCCATCCTTAAAAACATTTTCAATCACATGACTTATTAAAATTAATTATAGTATTGAAATTTCAAAATATTTTTTTATATTAACAAAAAGTTTGTAAAATTAATACGCAAATATGTTAACTATGGATTTAGTATCATTCAATCAGCTAAATTAAAATTAACAATGTTTTAAAAATTTAAGAATATTATTTTAAACTTAACAATCAGTTTGAAAGATTCATACACAAATATATGAATTTTGAATTACAATACTATGTTTATGAATAAAATCGTTTATCAAAAGTTTCTTAAAATTAATAACCTTTTTAAAAGTATGTAATTAAAAAAAGACTTTCGCGGAATTTATTTTTGTTTTCTCCCTTTCTGCTATTTACATTTACGTGCTGCACACATCGCGGCTATACCATAATGTCCCTCGTCCCCTCACTTTCTACTTCTAAGTCATTCCTCTTTTTCTCTGACCGCGCGCATACACATTCTCCCGTCTCTTTCCGTTCGGCTATCTCTAGCAGTTCGCCCCCCTCCCCGACCTCCGTTTCCTTTGAGCCTCTCGCGTCCGCCGTCCAACTTCCCTTACACTTTGCTCTCCCTCTCCCGCGATAACTCCACCAGCGTCGTCGTCGTGTCATGTCGGGCTTTTTTTCTTCCCGCTTTTGCTTTGTCGATTTTTCAATGTGTCCTATACTCGTTCCCCCCTCTCGACCAAAACGACCTACGAATGGCTACTTTAGCGCGATACCTGCCGAAAAAGTTGTCCCCCCGCTATTTACACGCGTGTATGCGTATATAACGACCGTAATTCACCACCACCCCCGTCCCCCTCTTAACTGCGACGGGGATTCTTATCGATTCTAGACACTGGCGCGGGGAAGAAAGTCTTACGGTCAACTCTTCTTTGTGTCGAGAGTAGGAAGGGGGAGAAAGAACACGGGTAAGAACATGCAAGAGCAGAGCCAGAAAGGGAGGATTTAATTTTTTTTATCAGTTCGTCTGGTCTGGTGAGCGCGCCGGGGGAAACGGGAGAGTTCACGGAAAAAGTAGATTTATTCGCGGTGAGCACCGCTGTCTGACGTGTTTTGTCTTACGATTGACACGGCTGATAGTGCTTGTTGATTAATCTAAGCTGGTCCCGCTTATCTGATCACTTGCGATGTATTAATTAAAGGAGGGTTCTGGCTGCGGTGTATGTTTCTCCGTAGGTTATAATTTTCTTTACTGTTATGTTTAAATTTATCTGCGTAAGAGAAATATTTTTACAACAATATTTTTTATTATACATTTTTATTAATATTTAAAGTGAGAAAATTTTCCAGTAAAAATTATCGAAAATTTAGAGTATAGAATAGAAACAGTAGAAAATGAATTTTTGATAAGTTCTTTTGTTTTATTACAATTGATATCTTAAAAAATTGAAGGGACATCGTGTACATTTTTACAGCTGCATATTGCAAAGCCACCGTAAATTTAAGATGAAATTGAATGGAAATGGAAACTCTAATTAATTGCTGATGGGGTGAGTGCGGAAATTACTGTGTGGTTAACACAACCACATACAGTTCAAATAAAGTGAAACCATTCGTTACCGTTTTTTTTATCGATAAACGTATTTGATTAATTTAAACACGCCATCTAAATATTGGTATAAAACTTTAGATCAAACATACGTCAATAGTTCATAGATACACAGCTATATTTACTATTGTATCTATATTATCGTGCTTTGTGCTACTAGATGCGAGGTAGTACCCAGAATTCTACGGTTTATAAGGCAAATGAAATACGTTATTTTTACTAGGTAAGTAATAAATAAAAATAAAATTATGCTGCTGTAAGAAAACTACCAGAAGGATCAATTTCTCCAGTATCATACTCAGTACCACAACTTTTCCCACGAATTTTACAATTATTATAAAGGAAAAGTTAATCATAATTATGAAATTTACCTAAAATACCTGCTGCTCATTACTATAATGACTATACAAATCGCTTTAAATTTGTTTGCCCATTAAACATCAAAAATTCTGTATTACCTTGAAAACTAATTTATAAATATATATCATCATTTTATGGGTATTTTAAATTTTCTGAAAATATGATACATCACGAGTATAACGACCGGTTTTAACGACCCACAATTTTTAAAGTCACACTTCCGAAAAGTTACGATACAACTTTTTCGCCTCTCAAGCGCCTGTACCCTTCAGCACTCACTTAGCTTTATGAAAACCTCATCCGCATGGTGCAAAATTTTTCGTGAATACCCCCGCACGCACGTGCAGTACATGAGAAACCCATTAAAATTACCGCATTTTTTTATTTTTTAACCGCGCGTAATTATGCCGCGTAATTGCATCTGACGTAATATGATGAATTATCCACTGGCCGAGCCGTATTTCAAACCTTTTTTTTCGTTGCGGTCGCGCGTGCGCTCAAAGCGTGGAAGACATAAACATAATTACTTCTCGTTTCTCCCAAGACTCCTCGTATATCATTCCGCTTCTGTTAGCCGCTAAATTTTTAATGTTGTTTACACAAGCAGCGGCAGCAGCCATCACCTCGGCGCCAGAGGAGGCGAAGCTGGAACGAGCGATCAGCGTAATTGTCGGAAAAAATTTGCCAGTCGCGCGTACCGCTGCGCAGTCGAATATATATACGCGAGAGCTGCTGCGGAAGCGTGCTCTCCCTCTCTCGTCCTAATACAGATTTATAGCCGCATAAGACTCGAAGCCGGTTGCTTTAATACAGGTATTATGCTGAGGCAAGCGGGCGGAATTTATGCGGAAATCGGAGGCAATTTGTAGGTGTAACCCTTACGCGCTTTCCTCTTTGCACCGCTGTACGTGCATGCTTGCGCCTCGGCACGGATTATTAATCGCCCTTAACGCTCGGAGATGAATTTTTGCAAAATGCGCGTAATGCTTCACGAGAGGGATCGCACGAATTCGAAGTGGAGATTAGGAGAGGGGTTGAATCGCTGGTATAAGAGTCGAAAATTATGTATACAGTTGTTACAAAGTTACGAGAGGGATGTTTGACTTCAGTGGAAATGGCTGAAATATGGCTGGGAAGTGATTTTTGTTAATCTACCTGTAATAACGTGGATTTTTAAATATTTATCTAATTAATTTAATCAATACTTGAATTAATTTTTTTCTATTTTAAAAATTAATGAGAAGGACTCTAACGAGTACGTAACAAATAGGGAAAAGCAGAGAAAAATACAAAAATACTCTTGTTTAGTGCTTGACAAAATGTGAAATTTGAAAAAAAAAGAATCTCGAGAAGTAAAGAGAAAGTTGTAAAAAATAAAGGTGAAGATTGTTAAAATAAGTAGAAAAATCAATATGTCATGCCACATTCAGTAGTAAAAAAAAAATGACTTTAAATATTTCCTCTATTGTGAACGGGTTAATTCGTATGTAAATGCTCAATTTTGAATAGATTCTTTATCTTTTTAAAAGTTTTATACGTTTTCTATTGATATTTATCGAGGCTACTCGTTGGCATCCTCCATTAATAATATATATAAATTTCAAAAATTGTTTACATTGTAGCAGCATTGTTCGATACACCTTACATAATTATGAGAAGAAAATCGTTAGTTAATAAATTCAATATAATTGTATTTCATTTCGGGCTACAAAGTAAAAGGCTCTGCGTGCTATTCAAAACACCGCATACAAGCGTGTCTCTATTGACAAAAAATTCGCGCTCGTTCAGGCGAAGCGAAAACAAAGACGACGCGATGCATAGAGACACCACGCGAGAGACGAGCCGCCCACAAAAAAAATACATATACAGAGAAAGGCCGAACGCGCGCACGCGAGTTCAAAAGATCGGATAAACGTCGCTCCTCGTCAGCGTGCGGTGTGCGCTCGCGCGCA
Organism: Torymus flavipes; assembly: GCA_030522905.1. Taxonomy (NCBI): domain Eukaryota; kingdom Metazoa; phylum Arthropoda; class Insecta; order Hymenoptera; family Torymidae; genus Torymus; species Torymus flavipes. Next base: position 15,199 of record JAPYZO010002955.1, on the reverse strand, counting down.
TCTCTCTCGGACTATACGCGAGAGCGTTTGTACCTCGTCCCTCGGCCAAGAGGATCCAAAGTTATCGGGGCGGCAATATTTCGGCCCGATACATATTCAACGGAGCATTAAGCCCGTGTCGTATATCACTCTGAATTTTATTTCCATCGCGTTAAGTGTATAGAGAGAGCACGCGAGCCGCTAGCAGCAGAACAGCACGGAGCAAAGGAAAGGCTTTGCTTGCGAGCGCTGGCGTCCTCGGCCGCGCAATCCACTTGAGACAGGGTACCCCGCTGATATCATTGTTTTGCGTTGAGAGAGGGGGATGAAGTCTATCGGCTCTATGTCTGCTTTTAACGTACCTGGCGTGCTTCGGCCCGAGGCTGGGATCGTACATCGAGCTCGCCGAGATGTCCTCGTCCGGTATTTCGCCACTCTCCATGCCCAGCGCCGCCGTGCATTGTCCTGAAAACAATTAAAGTGCAATCTGATTACGAAGGGAGGACAATGTGGCTTGAGAAAAATGCCGGAAACGCGAAATTTTCCGTATATAGTGCTTGGTTACAGGGCAGCTTGCGTTTTGCTAATGTTTTACAAACGTTAATATGATATATATACTGTATTATATGTATGCGCTAGTTACGAACTATGCGAGTGTTTGCATGTTTTGGTTGAGATTAGGGTATTGGTAATTCTGGTGTCCTATATTCAAGTGGCCTAGTTTATGAACAATTCTCTTCCTTCCAAGAATTAGATTTCTCTAAGTATAATCAATTAGACGAATAATGAGTGGCATTCATGAGGAAGATGGGCCAAGAAGTTACTGTCAGCGATAAACTGGCAAATTACTTGGTAAATGTCTTCTATACTATTGTATTACTGGCTCGTAATCAGATGATTGAGTAAATAATGCACTATGTTAATCATAACTATACTAGAAGAAAGTTTGGAAATTTTTCATTGAAAATCTTAAAAATTGATCAAGTAAATGAAACAATATTTTTATTTGGTGCTTTTATTTTAAAACCGAACAAAATTACACACTCTCGTGTGCGACAATCGATCAACGACGCTAAATATGTAAAGATAAAATTGAAAAATCTTCGAAATCATAGTCACACATATCATTAAACACAATAGATTTTTCAGAATATTGAACTTTGTGGCAAAGTATAACATGAGTTACCTGGATACAAATTTTTCTATAGATTAGTTGATTATTACTTCTCTTATCATCATCAATTAAAATCATTGAAAACACATTCTACTATTGGAAAAACGTATGTTTAAAAAAAAAATTATTCATTTTGAATAATTTCTGTGTCAAGCATTTAAAGTACATCAAAATTTCATACTTTTTGCGGAATCACCAATAAATGATAAAATTGCAATAAGGCAGCGGCTAAACATGAGCATATAAATAGCACATGCCGTTGTTAAAAAAAATATAAGGCATATTCAGCCATACTATAAATACCCTTTTGAAATGTAGTAATTAGCATCAATGAAATTAGCCAACATTATAATACTGACATTTACATTCATCTCTAATACTTACGATTCGAACATCTTGATAGGGTGACTTCACCAGTGGTGGAACAGTCACCAGTGAATGAACACTTTCTTTAAATATATGAAAATATCAAGCTTTCTATGGTTTATCTAATATGACGATAATTTTAGAATCCTTAAAAATTTTTATTTCATTTTATATAAACATTCTGCATAAAAGAAATTGCCTTGTTAATAATAAAATCATAAATCTCCGTTATTAAGTGTTCGTTCACTGGTGATTGTATTCATTCACTATAGTGATAGGTATTTATAGATACTAAGACGTGTTCGTTCGTTTACTGGGTTTTAGGAGACATTTACAGATTGTTATTAAATAAAATTTTTACTTTGATTCTTTATTCAAAACTTGCTCAGCGACGTAAAATTTGAACATTTTAGAATATAAATTTTTAAAACAAAAGGGTTTTATTTTTAATCCATTTTTAAACTGCTTAATTAAATAACAAAAGTTACAATTGCCTTATTCGTTCATTCACTGGTAAAGTCACCCTACTTTAATAATAGAGTACCGAATGGATTTAATAACAATATATAGCTTAATCAAGAGAATATTTCGAATAATAACCATCATGCAAATTTCACTTTGAATTGTGGGATTGAAAATATTTTACTCTATTTTGATACCTAGAACTCTACTGCTGTTTGAAACATAAATTCCTGGAATTTATTATAAAATAAATATCTTGTTAATGAATTTTTACGCTCAAAGAACATTTTAAAGAATTTAATTTTTAATACTTTTTAAAATACAAATATAAGATAGAAATATAAAAATTTTTTCAAGTATAAAAAGTATTTCATAATTCAACTGGTACGTTATTTTTATTTAACCTATCATATTAAAAGAATCAAATATTACATAAAAACATTAAAATATTCCAAAAGTAACTGTTATTACACATGAAATTAGATAATCATGCATAGACAAGCCCAATTTCATTATCTTCCAATTAAGAAATTCAGACATATCCATCACTTTTCTATGATCAGACAAATAAAATAGCGAAATATCTTTTTCAATACGTGCCTGTCTTAAAAAATGCTACAGACATTTACTATCTTCCACATAATTACAATTTCCCTGAAATTTTATCCTGGCCATATAAGCACGTTAAGACCACAATAATAATAGCGTTATAATCTTCATCGCTGCAGAGAACACCAAGGAGTAAATTATTTCGACGAGCGAGAGAAATAAATAAAGCTTTGCGCGATCTTGAAATGAGTTTTAAATCCGAAAGTCTAATTTCGGTCGGAGAGAACCGGCGCACCAGCGAAAGGCTTTTGCGGATGGAGACGTCAACGGCTGGCATATATATCGCCGCGACCAAAGCTCAGGATAAATTGCAGCAGCGGCGGTGGCGGCGGCGTTGCATTTAAGCTAGCCCGGTTATGGCGGTAATGGCGCTCGACACTATACCACGCAGAAAGTTTCAAAACTGCAGAATGCACCGGATGTCGGATTAGTCAGCCTTTCGGACTGGACTATTACGCATTCAGCGAGCTCTATACTTCCGCGCAAACACACATATATACAGCGGCGCCAATGTAGACATGTTCTCTTGCATTCGCGTATACACATATAGATACGTGTACGTAATGGAAATTCGCGCATGCTCGCGAAGGAGAGTGAAGCACGTGTAAAAATATCCAGCGGGCCGGCCCTGTCGGAATTACCCTTTCCAAGTTTGGCCACGCGTGTTTGTAACGGACTCGCCAGTGCAATACCTTTGCGTAAACTATCTTTCTCCCTCCCTTTCTCTCTCGTGAGTACACTCTCTCCCCTTTCCCGCATTACTGGGACAAACTCAGAAGCCGAGTGTAGGTGACTTATGTGGGCTAGAGTCGAGCGTTCGTTTCAAGTTAAATCACCTAGACCATCGCTCGTTATGTTATACTAACCGAGTATTCGTGTTTCGCGTTGTTCCCACAAGCGCTCATACACACACAGTCCCTTCCCTTTACGCAGTATAAGCAACAATGCGCTCCTTTCTTTGACCTGTAATGCCTTTAGTTGAACGAATCTCGAGGCGCTCCCTCGCGACTATGCCAAACTCGTTGAGAAATTTCAAGTCATTGTTTCGACATACTTGCCAAGCCGTTATGTTGTTTAACAAATATCTTCACAGCGTAGCAACGAGACTATATAATTTCTTCTTCTTTTTGCCAAACAAGTCTGGGCTGTAAATGCGCATAACGGAAATTCTTTGAAAATTTCGGATGACAGGCGCACTCGGAGCGTGGATAATTTAATTGCTCGTAAAAATAAGACACTTTAATGAACAGCCAACTTTCACGCGATGGTACCGTAGTCGAGAAATTTAATTATCTTATGATTTCGTACATTAAAACACCGGTGATTTAATTAATGCTAATAAAGCAATCAAGTTTTATGAATAAACATAGGGTTGTTATTATGGTGTCTGTTTAATTTTATTCCTGATTATATTAAAAATATAAAGTGTTTATGAAACCCATTGCTGTCTTTGTGATGCAAACGTACCTACTAATTTCTCCTTTCAACTATTTAATTTATATGAAATTACGATATCTTGAAATTTTAATACTATCAACATGATAAATAACAACAATCTTTAATTATTTTTGCCATTAATATCAATAGTGTCTAATTGATTGATGGAAATTTCCTCTATAACGAAATCCCGTACGAAACATTTCGAGAGAACCAAGGCTACTCAACGTTAGCGTGCTTCGAATTCTGCAGAAATTCCTCGCTGAAATTAAACACATTCGCAGAACAGACCGCGTGCAAAGGTAGCGGGCACACAAAGCAGCGCAGAGAGAGGGGGGGGGGTAGGCAAAGAGGGAGATCACGCGTCGTGACATTGCGGATGGCCAGAGGCAAAAAAGAGGCGCGCAGAGAGAGAGAGAGAGAGAGAGAAGAGAGCCGACGATAAACAAGGGATCTTCGGTAGGGAGAGAGAGAGGGAAATATAGCTCGCGGAACACACAATGCTTCGACTCGTCTGGTTTTGAGCAGCCATTAGATAGTATTGTTAATTCAACGTGCGGTTGACATTTCATTTGCGCCGGCACAATGTCCTCCCACCCAGCCACCGAACTCCCTCGGGGGGTGGTGCTGGTGGTGGGCGAGTTGCAGGTATACACGCGCGCGAGCGCGACTCTCACGCGACGACCTTTGTGCTTGCCGCGATTCTCGGTTATAAGCTGGCGCGGCTCGTGTTATTGCCCGCTGGAGAATGTGGGTGGGGAGAGAGAGAAAGCGGAGAATTTAATTCATGTGGTTTGGAGAATATCATGTCGCGAGTTTAGTGAAAAAGTTTCTCGGAAATCATGTCGCGAGTTTAGTGAAAAAGTTTCTCGGAAATCATATAGGGTTGTAGTGACAGTGTTTACGTTGAGGACTTGCGTAAATGGAATATTTCATTTCGATGAAATAGCTACATTTATTTTAATTCTTATTTTTGAACGGGACTTTTGTACGCAGGGGTTGGATGGGAATCTAGAAATCTCATGTATTTTGGGCGAGTATTTTTGTCCTAGTACACAGGGGGATAATTAATTCATCACTGTTTCCAAATTAATGCTGGAAACGAGATAGTTGTTTGTCTTTTATTGTTGTTAGAAAATAAAGTTATATTAAAAATATTTTAACTGTTCATATATGAAACCACGTTATAATAGTAGCATTATTTGAATATCAAAACAAGGAGAAATTATAATATTAATCTGATAGTTGGATATCGAAACTTTGGTAAACTATAGGAATATTGACTACAGTATCATTAAAATACTAAAAAGCAAAAAAGTAATATGAATTTCATAGTTTGGAAATTGAGATATTTGAAGATTCCAAAAGATTTATCTAGATAGTCAGAGATACTTCTCTCAAAAGTCGTAGTATGTTCAATTTTTCAAAAAAGTTGTAAAAGTAAATTTCACGTTGAAAAATTCGAATAAATCTCTACTCAGACACGAAGCTTCCTATTTCAGAAATCGATAACAAAAAATATCCGTAAAAATGACAGCGATGGTAGAAATAAAAGAAACGAGATGGAGCGAGAGAGGAGGACAGAGGGAGAGAGACAGAGCGTGACGAGGAGAGGCAAAGTGAGGCTATAGATATACACAAATCGTATCGACATCGAAGGTTTTGCTAAGAGGAAAATGTTCCTTCGAGGTTTGATATAACTTTAAGGACAGCAGTGTACACCCGGCGTCGATGGTCCTGCTATTGCTGCTGCTGCAGTAGCAGCTTCAGTTCGACTGAAGGTTATATAGCTCGGAAGATCGACACACTAGGGGGTTCGCTGTTTGCAGACTGCTCCTACCGAACGAAGCAGATATCAGGTGCTGCGCGAGACAAATACACCGATGGAACATCAATAAGTTAAATCAATATACTTTTCCACCGTATATACGTCTCTATTGCTCTCTCTCTATCTCTCTTACCATTCTACCCTCTATTTCACTTCATCTTGAACTTCCTTTTTACGCTCGGCGAAGTATTTGGAGATTCCGAGTACTTTTTTGAATTGTACAAATAATATAATGTTCTATTTCTTCATTATTTACTTTTAATTAGGACAGAAAGTTTACTGAGTATTTTCGAGAATAAGATGTATTCATTCATTTTGATTACAACTTTATTTCAGTTTGTGAAAAAAATTCCTTTTAGAAGAATAAGAATTCTTTTTTAACGTAATGATTAATTAATACATTTGTGAAAAATAAGAGAGTCTTATTCTTATAGCTGTATTGTTAAAAAAGGTGCAAGAGTTACTTAAAATAAAATGAAATTTGATGATAATTTAATTATCCTTCATTTATATAAACAGCAGGGAATGCAGAAACTACTATAACACTCAAGAAGTTCGATCCGGACGTATTATAAGCATTATAGTATACATTAAATTGTGTGTTATTGTTTAGTTTTTTTATCAACAGTACATACAGCATATCCCATTTTAATCTATCTGGCTGAATAACTTTCGAGGGTGAATTCCGACAGAAAAAGTTTTAAGGTGGCTATCTACTAGTGAGCTTGGTTTTAACCACAAGGTTCATTTTCGGGGTTATATAAAGGTAAGCTGGGAACTCTTTTTAATAAAAGACCGTATTTTTCATTCTATAGTCAAATATATAGTTAAATTTTTACAAATTTTTACAACATTAATTTAGTTTTATCAAGAATGTTAAAAAATAGGAGTGTTTCGCGCACAGGAAATTTATGGCACGAGAAAATAATAAATACGGAATTCACAGTTTTTTGCTTTTCATTTTATCGACTTTTTTCAAAAATACGAGTCCTTTGTTACGTATAACAACATAACTATATCTGACTATGTAGGTGACGCGCATCATTTGTCTTTTTTGCATAAAAATCAATATATTATTCTATTTTAAATATTTTAAAAATACACCTTGCTTAAATTTAATTTCATTTTATATTAAAAAAAAATACAATCAATAAAATTGACTGCACCAATTCGAACAAGAGACGAGCAAGAGATTATCCAGAAAAGTTATGCAGTGTGATAGAGATTAAAATAGGACACACTGTATAACAAGATTTAACAGTATCATATAAAATATTCGCACAAGCTAATAGGAAATAATATAAAATTGAATAAAGTACACTGATGATGGTAAGTGTAGATTGTCATTAACATCATTGTCGCTTTTTATTAATCTCTAAAAGAGAAAGATTTAAACTGGCATCGTTAAATATACTGTTATTACATTGCCGAAAATTTGATAATAAATTCTAAGTAATTCGGTCGAGTGTTTCAAGCACTTTATGGCCAGGACAGTAAAATCAAGTAGTACGAAGCGAAATATAATGCAAAGCAAATATTCCAAGGAGTTCAAGTACGTTGTCGGTCAGACACGAGAATTCAAATAAAATTTTCATTGCCTGTGACCGTTGCATTTGCACAAATTTTCATTTTCATTTCATCACAAATAAATGAAAATTCAGTTTTAATTCATTACTTTAATTAAATACTTGAAATACTATTATTACTAGTAGTAATATTCAAATAGATAAATTCAATTTCATAAATAGGTAATAAAATAGTACGATTTTTTACGTTCATAGTTCCATTTGCTAAAATTAACTTTAACGGCCAATAACATGTTTTTTTTCTAAGAAAATGTCTTTTTATGATTTATGAATTTATTTTTATTTATTTATCTTGATGAATTTAAAATTTCAATATGATGTATTTATTCAATCCAAAATTTCAATCTTTAAGATTAACATTCTTTCTCCACTGCCAACTCCAAAAATGACACAAAGATACTGCAATATTCTATTAATTAATCCTGTATTAATATACATATCAAGATTGCAAGACATATTTTCAAAGTGACCAGGCCACCCCATATCCATTTCAACCAATCGTCGATTCATCACCTCGAAATCATTTCCAACCATCTTGATAGCGGTCATTCACGTACTTTTCCGTAACATACGAGACCAAGACGCACTTCAAAACAAAGACGAAATGAGAGACTCGACAGTATAATAGTTGGCTCTCACACACTCGCGATGAGGGCGAAGAAAGAAAAATACGACATCTCGTATAGAGGCTCGACTCACCTAGATCCAGGCCGTGGAGGGTGGGCGGCATGGACAATAGAACGACGATGAGGACTTCGCGAAGAAGACGATAACCGGTGGGGCTGCTGCTGCTACTGCTGCGGAGGGCTGGCATGTTAACGACCATTAGGCGGCGGCCCTCCTCGTCGATCGGCACCTCATCTCACATCGATTTCCCCACCACTGCTGCTGCTGCTCCTCGCCTCTAGCTCGCCTCTCCGCGGTGCCATTTAGCCGCTAGCGCCGCCTCACCACCGTCGCCGTCCCCGTCGTCGTCATCGTAGCCAACAACGGCTGCCACGTGCCTCGTGCGAGCCTACACATTATATCCTCGGCTTCTCTCTCTATCTCTCTCTCGGCCGTCGGGTATCTTGGTCTGCCGCTGGGTCTGTAATAAAGCAGAACGAAAATAGTTATTATCGGGCAGTCGATATCGTGGAATGAAGAGGAGAGCCCTATATATAGGGTCATTGGGCGCATGGAGAGGGAGAGAGATGGCCAGGTACGCGGCAGCCACCGCTCGATTTAGAAAGTTACGTGCGGGAGCGTTATTGCGTAGTTATTGATTGAGGGGAGGGGGGCGAACGAACGTATTGTGTGTAAATGGACGCGCGTTATAGGCAGGCCTCCAGAGCACAAGGAGAATATTCGCTGTGTAGGGAGCATCGTCGTTAAGCGTCTTAATGTTTCCTTGAGTGGACCTATATCAGTAATGGTACTCGCAGTTAGCGAAATAAGTAGTTTAGTGGAGGGACGATTAAATACAAGATTTTATTTTACTGGAATGAATTAGTTTTTATGGGGTTTTTGGATAATAGATCGGTTAGATGAACAAATTCTTATTTTTTTTCAAGATTTTTCCTTTTTCCAAGAACTTTGAACTTATTCTACTTATTAATATTTTGTTACATGCATGAACGTATGAAATAATAAATATTTTCTTATCCAAAAAACTTTACGTTGATATATATGTGATACAAATGCGTTTACAGATAAAAATATTTATTTTTTTTTTAAATTCCATTTGCGAGTTTATTATACTAACAATGAGATAGCACACCTTCTAGGAAACAGATTGTATAACGGGTCTTTGAGAATTCATTTTTGGAATCTAAAAGTGCAGTCTGCACACCAGGGTGTGTGTAATTTATAAAAAGATTATGAAACTAGATAAAAAGCTAAAATATAAACTTTGTTACGATAAAAAATATTATTTAGTCAGAAAAGTATGAGCAATCAATGATAGCGCAAGAAAATGGTTCAAAATTTCACCCAGTGTTTGCAAATCTTTTTGCTCATTTTCGTAACATAAATACTCGCGAGGTAACAGTCAATAGAGGAGACGTGCATTTTGAATAATATAAATCATATTTTAAATTAGATGACCCATATCTCAAGAAAAAAGGAATATGAGATTGAATTACAAACATTGCATTTCAGTTTTAGATACCACAAATCATTTCTTGAAATCGATTTCCGTAGCGTGGGCTCTTTCCTTGTTAGATACATCTATAGTAAGTGATATTATGGTGTACTTTTATGTAAGCTTGATATACTTGAAAACTCATTTAATGTAGTATTACTAAAATAATTTATGATCGAGAAAAAAAAATAAAAAAAGAGTTTTTAAGTTCATAATTTCGATAATGTCTCACTAGAGCTATCGTTGCCATTGTCACGTCACTCGAGAGAATCGGCTGTTGTATAGTATAGAGGTTTCCACAAAGGAAGAGAGTACGGCACGAGCGAGGAGAGAGGCTTTCTGTAGTCGGATATAGCTATACATAGAGGCGTCTTTGAAATTTCAAATTACGATGCTAGATAATTATAAATTAATTATTTCTTTAAAAAACATTTGTCTTTCTCTGTTCTACTTTTATCTTCTTTTTCCGTTGTTTTCTCTCATCAGATCGTATCGAGCCTGAAATAAACGAGACCTATATTTCAAAATAAATATTTAAATTTACTTCAAAGTGAAAATTTTTTATTTTTTTATTTATGCAAAATGTTAAAGGATTAGATTAAATTTTTCAAATAAATTGAGTTTAATAAACTTTATTAACATAAATAAATCTATAGTTAGAATGGCATAGTTCAAAATAGTTATTATACTATTAAACAATTCTATTCTGAAATAACTGAAATTTGGAATTTCTTAAATCTTTCTTACTAAGATGTCGATAGGCATTTATTCCAAAATTGATATTGTTTCAGGATCAAACTCGTTTTCAATAATTTCATAAGAAAACACGAATTTTGACGTAATTATACTCGCCATACAAAAATTTAACAATGTGCATCCCCCTTATCATTACAATTTTTTTCAATCGTTCCCAATATAGTTTTGCGCCCGCGCGTTGAATCCGAAAACTACAAATTAATGCAAAAGCAGAACCAATTTACAAAAGTGCATTATTCGTCATCGTCGGCCGCGATGAGGTGGGAAAAGGGGAAAGGGGGGTTGGAGCTATGAAAGCCCTCGGCAAAGTTTGAAATCCACGTAACTCCTCCCCGCGGCGCGCGAATATTCGTTTCCCTCACCTCGCGTCGAGATTAACTTTTTAACGAAGCCGAAGCTTCGAGTAGAGCAGCGAGCGACGGTGGCGAAAAGCTCGACGATTATGCGCGCGATTCCCTGTTCAATTCCCCTCGAGAAACTGAAACATCGAATTTACCACAAAACGTTTCCCGTCGAGTCGAACGCTCAATGGGCCGCGTCGCGCGCTACTCTCGAAAGTTACATTTCGATAATAACTCCTCTTGAAATCGAAAAAGGCAAACTCTCTCCCTCCACATCGAGCGTAGAGAACGTGAGTCGCCTAGCCTCCCACGCGACAAAAGCTGCGGATAAAGGACTATACGCGAATTCTCGCGCGACGGTTCGTTAACGCTCCCTGCGCCTGGAGAAATTTTAATTGCGCGCTTGCGCCACCCCCTCCGAGTCGTCGAAATGTGCGCACGTGAATTCTCTCCTCGCATCAATATAAAACCCTGGCGCTTTTTTATTCCCTGTGCATGCGCGCGTTCTCCCGCGTGCACGCACGTTTTTCCGAAGCGCGCGACTCTCGAGCGCGAAAAATCAATCGCGATAGGGAGAGGGAGAGGCGCCTCCGCCGGATTCGGAGCCGACGTTTTCGCCGGCTGCGTCGCGTACGTGCTTTGCATCGGGGAGCTAGAGAGGCGCCGGGCTCGCGTGCTCCGATGCATCATTCACACCCTCGCCCAGGTAGCTCTGCACGGGTGAGAGGGAGAGAGGAAGAAAGACGGTTCTATTCGCGCCCCACGAGGACGTTACACTTGTGTACCGTCAATGACGTTTATTGGCGCGTTGCGCATCCCAATAAGATAAATGCCTTTGTCTGCGTATATGTGTGTGTATACAGGAGCGAGAAGAAAAATTGACGGGAACATTACGGTGGCCCCCTCCTCTCCCTTGTTTTGATAATTTATGTCGCGCGGGCGACGAAACGATTTGACGTTATAATTTTTATAAATCAATTGGCGCCGTGTTCTGAATCAGATTTCACGTCTATTTGCATTTTCACGAATCGAATGACGCTCTTTATAATGCAAATCGCGTGAACGTTTTTTTTTTAGAATGAGCGTTGAATTATACATATTTTGTTTTAAAAAGAATAACGAGAAGTGCTGTGGGATTAAGGTAAAAGCGTAAACGCATTATGGGAATAATTTAGTGAATTTTGAAAAATCGGAAAATGCATTGCTCGCGGTCAAATATTTATAGGTATAAAAATATTCGACAGACTCAATCAAATACTTTGCAGTTATACATTAAAATTGATTTTCGAAGATAAAATCTATTTAATATTTATAAAATGCTTCCTCTATTTTAAATTTATGATTGTAAAATAAGATTGCGAGGTAAAAATATTTAAAGAAATTAGAATAGATCGGAAATATACGTCTGGCTATTCTCAGCTTATATCTACTTACAAATCCGATAAATGCAATATAAAAACACGTTTGATTTTCTATACTTTGTATTTCAATACGTCAATCTTTGTCGTATTCTATAATTATAATATATGTATTATTTATTTATTTATTTATCGTCGAAAATATTTAAATCGATAAAACAGACCTTAATACGTTATCCTCGGGAACGCTTTCGTGCAACTTTTATATTATTCACAGTGCGCGCTTTGCAACTCCTTATACTTAAAAAAATTAGTCATCTCTTAACATCATTTTTAATCCATAATAATCATTTTCATGATTTTTTTTATCAGTTACAACTGCCGTCGTATCAATTAGCAATCTTTACACTAAGCGACAAACCAAACCACTTCAACCAAACTCAAAAACCATCAGTTTCCACTCCACATATCCACGTATAGTTATCCAGCTCCATATCACACGCGGCTTCTATCCATACATTTATTCAAATCACCGCAAACTGCAAACACCCTCAAAGCCGGCGCTTCAATGTAACAGCCGCGCGACACTTCAAAGCGGCACTCGTGGGAGGGCAATGAGAGCTCGCTCTAGGGGCGATAAAAAGCACGTGCCGCACGGTCACCGATGAACAGCCGCGGACTGCGCGCGAACGAAACGCACTTGACTCCCAATAACGAAGTGCCTACTGCGCCGTACGCGTGCATAATAAGCACGTGACGGCTGGCCTTCGATTAAACCTTTTTCCCACCCTTGCCTATACAGCGCGGTCCGTGCGCTTGCGCGTCACCCTCTCCCCTCTTGTAGTCGTCATCGTGTAGCCGTCGCCGCTGCTGCTACTGCACTTACAGGGTGTTTTTATTATTATCATAGCGCGACGCGTAATGGCGGTAGAGTGTGTGTGTATGTGTGTGTGTGTGTCCATCACTCGCTCTTATAATGCATCAATGAAGCAAAAAGCCGCGTGGGGGTGCGCGCGCGTCCCTGTCTTTGTCCTTGCGTGCGTCTGCACTCTCCTCTCGCATTCCCTCTTTCACGCTTCCCCCCTTTATATATCCCATTCCATTTCTCCCTTGTGTGCTCTCTGCAACTGTATCTCTTACGACCTCTTGCTTTATACTTTTTCTGAGGCCACACCTCTCGCTAACTTTTCGCCGCTCTGTGTGTCTCGCACGCGGCCCAAGCTTTGATGCGTCGCGTGCTTAGGTCGCTGGGATATATACAGTTTTTTACGCGCAACTATGTCTGCGGTAAAGTGACTTGTCCAAGTGCGCGCGCTCGGTGCATTACTGGCTAAAGAGAAGGACACGCGCGCGTGTGAAAGCCAGACGAGTCACGTGGGAGTCTATATTCGTTTGACGCGTCGCTGTCTCTGTCTCGTCGTTGATATATACTTACGCGCGCGCGTGAAGTGAAACGACGCAAATTTACGTAGGCATTATGGAGGCGCTTTTTTGTGACGCGACTGTCGCACAAAAAGGAAAATGCGATGAGTATAGACGCATGTGGACTCGCTATGGTTATTATATGGAGAGTGTTGGTGTATAGGCGAAGAACTTGAATCGATAGGTATAATAAGTTCATGGTAAACTTCTACGTAGACATATTTTTAAATTTAAATATGAAAGTAGTGTCTATTTTAAAAATGTCCGGTGTTGAGATAAGTGATGAATTTTCCATAGAAAATCAAATTTTTGTTATTTATTTGTCACTAATAATAATTATTGAACAATTTGATAACTAATTGTGCTTTTTAACTAATATTAGGATCTTGGAAAAGTAAAAAATGGAAAATGGTAGATAAATTGGATATTCATCGTGTATAAATCATAAAAGACCGTTCGGATTTAGGTGGGTCACTGGTAACCCGCTGCGCCGCAAAGAGTAAATCACTGACGAACCAATATATTGATAAAAAAATCTATTCTGACCGAGTGAGTAAATGAAATGGTACAATGAAGAATATTGAAAATTTCTATTTTCATTTTCTCGCACAAGAAGTAAAATTTTAAAATGATTAAAATATATTGAATCTACCGTGTTACATAAATATATTCTAGCTGCGACATAACTAAAAGTTATTTTACAATTTATCGATTCTCAACATCCAATATTTTACCATCCAGTGTAATAAATTCTTACTTGCAAAGTTATAAATATTCAACCCGAGTTGATACATATTATATATGTTTTATTTAAAATTATATGTCATACCAACGCCCACGATATCTCTATTTTAATCAGTTATTTACAAGAGCTTTCGCAGATCGACCGCAACAAATTCATGCGGTAATCGAAATAACCCCGCAAACGCTTCGCGCGCGGAAAGTCTTGCAGCCTCGTTATCCTGTTCGAGGAACCACCAAATCCTTGCTTAACGAGACGGACTTTAAAGTTTCTCCACTGCGCCGCGGCTTCTGGCACTTGCGACGACGCTCAGGTACACGTCCGTCTCTCTCTCTCTCTCTCTCTCTCTCTCTCTCCTTTTCTCCATCTCCCGGCTCCATTCGTCTCTCTCGCTCTTCTTCCCGGTTGCAGTTTGTCTTGTCCGCGCGCTGCCCCGGAAACGAGTCTTTTCCCTTGATAAATCCGCCACGCTCGGTCGGATTAAGCGCGCAACCGAGGAAGAGAGAGAAGGCGAAGAGAAGGAGACGACGCGACTCGACTCAAAGGCACGTCGCTGCTACCGCCGCGTCTTTCCGCGTCTCATAATTGTTTGTCTTGCGAGCGCGCGCGTTTCCGAGCTCGTCGAATTAGGAGAGTCGTCTATTTACCTCAATCAAAAATAAAGTAGCGTGACGCGCGCGGAGTTTTTTTCGCGCCGTTATTCATTTTAGTCGAGAGAGTATGGCCGTGAGAGCGCGGATTTTTGTAACGTGTTCTCTTTTTCTTCTCCTTTTTTTTCTAGAAAAACCCAGAGACGCCGTGCAAGCGCTAGGCGCAATTGCATTTGCGCGAACTCAAAGGGCGCAAGCCTGCAAACGTTACCGAGAAGGCTTTTTCAAGAAAAGTTTAATCGCGTTATGCCGTCCTAATTTTATGAACTCGATTTCAAGATGCGTCGGGAATGAAATTACTTTGCCGGCGAATCTTTTTTCTCTTGGCCGTAATTTTACTTTGAGAATGAACGATATAAAAAGCCGG
>JAPYZO010002954.1:0-20183 GCA_030522905.1 Torymus flavipes | reverse complement strand
CTCTCTCTCTCTCTCTCTCTAGTGAGCCAGAAAAAAGAGAGATGTACGTAGAGCGAGAGAGGAGAGAGCAACAGAGACAGAAACAAAGAGGCAATTATTGACAAAAAAGGCTCTAGGAGCGCTTTAGAAGCGAGGAAGAAGAAGAAGAGAGAGAGGAAGACGAGAGGGGGAGGGAGAAGGAGGGAAAAATAAAAGACGCGGAGCGAAAAGGAAAACGAAAAGTAATAGAAGTAGTTAGGCAGCTCTCTTTCTCTCTCTCTCTCACGCACGTACGCGCAGAGACAGAGACTAGAGCGAGATAAAAATAAAAGTGTGCAGAAAGAGAGGGAGACGATAAAAGAGCTCTCTCGTGCGTAAGAGCGAGAGAGAGAACAGTCCGAAGGGAAAAAGGGAGAGAGAGGAAGAGAGCACGAGGTATAGGTGTACACACACTCTGCGCACACTACAGCTCGCGGGGTCCGTGCACTCGCGCGTCGGAGGTACCTACCTACGTACCGGCCGCGTGTAAAACGCAGCGGCAGTACAGGAGCTTCCTTATGCACTCGTCATAGTCATCAGAGAGCCGCGCGTGTGCGCGCGCGAGCGGCTGTACACAGACAGAGAACCGGCTTCCCACACGTTACACAACACGTAAGAGCGAAAAAACGCCCGCGGAAATTTATACGAGTGCGATGCCCGTGCCGCTGCTGCTACTGCTGCTGTTTCCCTCGCGGGAATCCCATAAGCTTTGTGTTGCGAGACAGAGGCGCGACAAAAAAAAAGAGAAAGAGGCGCGAGGGTCGCGTGGAGTAACGAACCGATACGAGGATTGACAATAAACACAACGTCAGGCTTGGCTGTGTATAATGAGAAGTGTGTGTGTGTGTGTGTTGGATAACGGCCGAGAGTGCGTTCGCAGATTGCGCAATCTGGAGGTGGTGCTCTAAATTACCACGGCGGAGTGGTAGGACCAAGTGTGAGAAAGGGACAATTTTACGGCTACGCGCGGTTCCCTCTCGTTAATGAATGTTATAAGTTATTCTTCGGTGCTCTCCGGTAAGGAGCGAGGAGGAAAGTTTTATTGGCGTTTTCGCACCGCACTATCTCTTCGCTCAGCTCTGTTGCAAGCGTTACTCGCGATCTCTTATTGCCAGGGGAAAATTCGAGGACGGGCAATAAAATTCACGCGGAGGATTAATCGTTCGCCGAACGCGAGTTGTTACAGTAGTGGCCCGCGGTGAAAAAGTAGCCCCATCATCGTCAACGACGTATACACAACGTGTGCGTGCCGTATATAAAAAAAAAAACAAGAGTTATCGGATCGGTGCCGTCCGCGCGTATACACGTACTTTCGCTTTTCATAGGACGCGCACCGTCGCGGTGACCCCGCCGTGCTCACACACACACACACAGTGCGCGAAATTACGTAATGGTCGGTACGCGCGGATTGCCGGTGTACATTGCGAAACCATTGAAATTGACTTGGCGAGTCGATTTGTTATTGATTGGTCAAGAGAGGGAGTGAGAGATTGCGCGTTGAGTGTGTAAGTATGTGAAGAGAGAGAGAGAGTGGAGAGAGCATAGGGTGTTCGTGTGTGTATCAGGTGTCAATTGTTTGATCGATCGTGAGGCGCTTTCATAATCGAAAATCAGCGACTTTAATCGCTGCCAATTTGAGGTACTTAAGAGCTCAGGTTTGAAAAACGCGCGCGCGCTCTCGCATTTTTATTTCATCCTCGACAGGTCGACGAATTAATCCCTTTCATGCGTACACACATATATACGTATTACGTCTTACGTAAACTTTTACGCGCGTGTATATGTTTTCGCAGGCAATCAATTACAGCCGTCCACACGCGGAATAAGAATCTTTCTGACAAGAGCGGGAGATCGGTGCATTCCAATTCGAGGAGGAAAGTCCGAAGTAACGCGTGAGAGAGTGTGAAATTTTCAGGTGTATTTTGTAAGTTAGACCGCAGGTCTCGCTGTTGTTTTTTCTCTCTCGCTCCTTCCGAAATCAACGCAGATAAGAGTGGCAAACAGAACAGGGTAAGAAGGTCTATTGTTGCCTCGAAAGAAGAGACACCTGCAACTTTCTCACGTTTTTGAAGAAGGAGCCCGCAGCGAGAAAGGAACGGCTCACTACAAACTCCTTTCGCGCGGGAGACACGTACATATTCCACCAAAGTTTGACGGCGACGAGGAGACGACGCAAAAACAGCTCTTACGGCACGAGGCGCCGGGCGTATAAGCAGACGCAAACATGACGGTGCGAATTCTCGCGAGCTCCTGCAGCCAAGTTTGTCCTATACAAACTTCGAACTTTTGCTACCGCCTGCGCTGCACGCGCACTCGAAAAGAAGAAGAAGCAGAAGAAGAAGCTGAAAAATCCGAGGGGGGAAGACGACGACGAGGCGGCAGTCGAGAGGAGCGGTGGTGGTGACTCGGATGAATTCGGCACTTGAGCGGTTTTTCCCTTCTTTTTGTGAGCCGCTGCTGAGATGCGGGAAAAAGTTCGAAGGAATGAGAAAAAGCGCAAATAAGAGGGGAACTGCGAGTTATTTTGACGTGATTACTGAATGTCGTTGTATTTGCTTTATACAGGGTGCCGGATTTATGATGGATGATTTGATGATTCGGGAGTTTTTATAAAATTTAAACGTCGTTTCTCACGCTTCGTCGAGCATGTGCATTATATACGCATATAATGTTTATCGAACGATTTTCATTCATCTTCATTCGTTCATCCTGTGAACTCGAAAAATGTCACGTATGTGTCGAATCATCGATATCGATCATTAAGATTACTATCGGGGGTTAAGGGAACTTTTATTTCAAAACCATTAAATATAGCAATTCATTTAGGGCACGCGTCTCGAAACGTTCCGAACCATTCACAAAGCACTTTTTTCAACTTCAACCGCGTTGTCATTTGAAGCCTAATTTGAAAATAGAAAATATCATTGTTTTAATCAGGAGATCGCGCGTTATCAATCACAATGAGAATGTTGAAAAATCCGGACAATAAAACGTTGGATAATTAAAAGAAAAGAACGGCAACGACGCCGACGACAACAACAACAAAAAACAAGTCGACCGCGTGGCAGCCAGATTGTCAAGTATCATATATATAGTTGCAGCGGCAGCAGCAGCAGCAGCAGCGGGAGAAAGCCTTCATCTGTGTGCGTACGTATATATACGCACACGTGCGTGCAAGTGTGTGTGTGTGTGTGTACGCGCGTAAAACGAGGTGGGGTACTGACCGCACATTCCAGCCGCTCGGAGGTGACCGCCTCACCTCTCTCGTCTATATTCCACTTTGACTGCGCGGCAAAACAGTTTCTGGCTGCTGCTGCTGCCGCTGTATTACTACTACTACTACTACTACCACAACTTACGCAAGGAAACTTGGGAGAATAATAAAATCTCTCCCTCGAGTGCGTATAATATACTATATTGCCGCGGCCGAAAGATTGGCCAATGCGCGCGGGAAATACTGTGTCAATGTACTCGCGAGCGCGCGCGTGCGTGTGCGCTGATTCACGCGGATAAATCGCGCTAGCGGGAGCTGAATTATTATTTTAGAGGGAAGAAGATTCCTTATGGGCAGCGGCGATGTAGGAACGCGAACCAATAGCCGAGATATACGATACCCTGATATATGTATATGCGAGGGCTCGGATGTGTCTCCCGCGGCCGGCAGAGTTATCGGCGCGCGCAAGTGAATCAAAGGCTCGCACTTAATAAATATAGGAGATAAATAATAAGTAAGAGGAAGGAAGCCGCCTCGGGTAGAAGTAGTCGTCGTCGTGCCTAGTCGCGCTAAGCACGCGGCCGACGCAGCTGTGCGCGGGGCGGCAAAAAGGGTTAAGAGGAAGAGAGACGACGACGAAGAGGAGCAGTAGGAAGAGACCAGGCTCTCTCTCTCTCTCGCTCTGTGTATCGTGACGTCACGCAAGAGAGCAGAGGCGGCCGCAAGAAGGTCCAGCTGCAGCAGCGATGTACTAAACATCGCTACCGCGCTCGGCTCCCGCCTTTTTCTCCTCTTTCCCTCTCATTCCGCTCGGCTCGTGTGTTATGTGCGTATATATACGACGCGCGCAGGGCAAAGCTCTCCCCGCGAGAGAGAGAGCGAGTTAGTATAACGTATATACGCACGTACGCGTATACGTGTATATATATAATACATACATTAGTGTCGGTACATGATACATAGTCCGCGCGAGGATCAACGACCCACGTGCGCGCATATCTATATCTTTCTCGCCCGCTAGAGAGAGAGACCGAGACTCATACTCTTTTGCAGCTACTGCACTTGATCTCCCTCCTCGCGGAGTAGTATGTATATCGCGGGCGCGTACGGAGGCAAGTGCAAAACGGCTTAAGCGCCTTCTTACGTATACAGATATATATATAGGAACATGCCTGCGCGTATGTCCACCGATGCGTTTCTTTAATTGCATAATCGACGCGCGGGTAGACTTGACTCTCGTGGTCGGTCTCACACGCCGGGAGTAGTGCAACGAGATACCTAGATGCACACGACTATTTTTCTTAGCTGCTTTTTTCGTGTTGTTGTTGGTGGTGCGTGCGTGTGTGGAGGTGCACGGTGGTATACACACAGCTTGGGCTTAGGGGCAGTTACGACTATTACTACAGACCACGCGTCGTCTACTTAAAGAGGTGGATATCTCGAGGCTGGATGCCGCGAGGTGAGCGCTGGGAATCGGTGTTTATATATTACGGAGGGAGGCGAAAAACTTTGTTAAATAATGTTTCGTACTTATTGAGTTGTTTGAGTAATACAAGGTTCAGAATTTAATTTGAAAATACAGTGTAAGGAGGATTCTGTGTTACATCGTAATGTTTTTTTGGTCTGGAAACAAAAAGGATTGACAATGGGAATGACGATCAAGATAATACGACAGACGTCTGTTTTGAGAACCTGGACGTCAAAATATGCCGCAGTTTTAGAAAATACCCGTGTGCGTGCACGTATGATGGATGGCTGTATCGGCTATTATCCGCGGAATCTATTTTTGTTTTTCCCGCGTGGGAAAAGGCTGGAAACCAGTTTTCAGTTGTTTACCGCGCGCTTCCATCCTCCTCATCCGTTATTATCCTCGACACAGAGAGTCCTAAAAGAAACACACCGCCGCATTTCGTACTAATTTTTATCCATTACTCGAGGATTGTATATCTCTCTTCCCGCGAAGGAGTGTACTGCTCCAATTGTATACCGGTATTTAGGTCCCTCGATAAAATATCGAATGGCATGCCCGCGCGCGGTTAAAAAGACAGACCGCTTCTTCGCGTGCAAACTTACTGTTAGTGTAGGCTCCCTCATTCATTAATACACATGAGTATTTAAATAGGCCAATTTGCTAGACTCACCTGAAACAGAAAAGGTAAGGGAGATAGGTTAATAAATCTGTCGACCAGGACAAAACGGTAAATAAATCAATTAATTAAGTCAATTAAAGCCGCTAAAAATACCCGACTCCCCCCAAAAAAAAGCATATACACACATACGGCTTTTCCATCATTGCAAAAGCCACGCGTGAACCGCACGGGAAAACAATAACGCGATAGTTTTCGCGATAGCCATCTCGGCCAATAAATACGTCGGCGTCGGTGCATTATACCGTTTGCCGCCGCCGCACCACCGCCTCCGATAACATCCGATCGCAATCTTGCTCCTAGATTCGCGCGCTGCAGCCAAACGAGACCAACGCAGCCAGCCGCGTAAGGGAGGCAGTAGGCGCTCCACGCGTTGCATGGCCGATCGCGATTAGTACGTATATCTCGGCGAAAAATCGATTCCGACCGTAGCTTATCAACTCTCATGCCCGCATCGATATAACTCAGGCCGAGTAATAGCGTCGTCGCCTGCGTCCTTATCACACCTATCCCGACATATTTATATGTGTACGCACGAACGTACGACTCATGGGGGGAGACGCATGAGGTGCAGCAGTGCGATGCATGCGTGCGCCTGTCGGTGGCCGCGTTTCTGTGCAGAAATTCCGTGGGTCCACCCACATTCTAGCCTACAAAGCGGGCCGCGGTACCGTTTCCCGGCTCGCTGCTCGCGCAGTTATACCGTGGCCTTCTCCGAGAGAGGCTAATAAACATGCCCGCGCATGCCGGCCACCGCACTCTGCTTCCCCAATTTTTGCCCTTTCTCTCGCCCGCGATTCACCTTTTTTCCGCCTCGCCTCCACGCGTCGACAGAGAGAGAGAGAGAGAGAGAGAGAGAGAGAGGAAGTATGCGAACGCCCGCGCCCGTCTCGAGATACACGTGAGCAGATTATTGCTCGTTTTATAAATATATATACGTACACGTGTGTGTGTGTCTCTGGTGGCTCGTCTATATCAGATGAGAGTGTTCCACAACCGTGACATATAAATATTAGCGACGTGTCCATTCGCATTTTCGTAACGGTTATGTGTACGGCAGGTTCGCCTGTTGCGAAATTGTTTTCAAAGTGCTCTCTGCTATAAATATTTAATCGTATAGGGGGACCCTGGAGAGAATAGCCGCTGCTATCGCGATTCCACGGTTAAGGAAAGCGCATCTTATTCAAGCAGCCCTCTATTGCCGATTTGATCGAGCCCTGAAATCGGCTAACAATTACACGGAATTGAATACGAATGACCGTTACGTACTACTGCTCTCTCTCTTCCCCTTCGCGAAAAGAAAAGCTCTCCTCTCCTTCTCTCTCTCTCTCAGTGTCCGCGCACATTATAATTTCAAACTGTATCAGAGAGCCAAGGCAGCCGGGGAATCTCCATTGTTCAACGGGTCCGCTCATTGCAGATTCATTGGATTCATTACCGTTAGCGCTTCTTCTTCTCCTTTTTCTTCGGCTTCTTCATATTTCGCCGCTCGCACTCTTCCTCAAAGCCCTTTTAAAGGGCTTTAAACCGCGTTGCCGTCCGATAAACTTCGGCCCGTTCGTTGGCTCTCGCTTGCTTATACCCCCGCACTGTCTCCCTCTCTCTCGGGCCTATTGTTGGAAGTTAAGAGCCACCTGACCGAGGAGGCGCGAAGCGAGAGAGAGAGAGAGGAAGAGAGAGGATTTAAAGTCCCGGCGCGATGTTATAACGAAAGCGCGCGGGAGGAATGCGGATGAGCGTTTGCGGCTTCGGTAGCGAGTGCCGCGTTAAATTCGCATTAAGGCGGCGGTGCCGGCATAATAAGACTCGCGCGGAGTTCAGGGAGAGACAGCCACCGTCGTCGTCGTCACCGGTGACAACGACAGCTCTCTTTGAGTTTCACGAAGGGACACTGCGAGAGAGGGAAAGAGTATAGCGGAGACGAACGGCAATGGTCGGCAAAAAAGGTAGGCTGGTAAACGGTCGCACCGATGATGAGCCATCGGAGGCTACTTCGCGGTCAGCACGCGACGCCTTGGTTTTTCCTTTTTTCGCGCGCGAGCGGTCAGCGGTAGAGGTAGAGAGGTGTGCACTGGTTAATCAGGAGCATTTTTCCAATGAACGTACAGAGTGAAGCCAATGTAACCTTGTTCACATAAGAATCCTATTTCCTTTTCTTTGATATAAGTGTATAGAAGCTTGAGAATCGTATAAGAATGCGTGCACTTATTAATATATAACGCATTGTATACGAAAAAAGGATAACGCAGTTGGTTTAGGACGCCTAAGCCAACAGATGATACATCCTCTATACGTGTACAGACGAACAATTGGTGCGATCCCGTGAGAAAGGCTTTGTATACCCGCTAATATCACGGCGGTGCACAGAAATCCGTCACGAGACCCGCGCTATAAGGGACGAAGCGGATGGAAAAGAAATGAAAAGGCGTGGAGAGAGAGAGAGAGAAGAGAAAGAGAGAGAGAAAAGTCCATCCGGGAAGCGTCGACCTTGAACCCCGACGAAAGAAGTAGAAAAGAGCCCGCAGGGGGATAGGCCAGAGAAGAAGAAGAAGAAGAAGCAGCAGCAGCAGAAGAAGAAGAGGATGCACAAAGGAACGGAGGGCGCGTACAACCGAACTTCAATTATGTACTTTACCGCGCGTACTGCACGCTCGCTCGCGCGCGAGCTCGTTTTTCACTTTGCCTGCCAGGCCTCCATCCCCGAGATTATGTTATTAATTTGAAAATTGCCTTGCCCGCGCGCTCGCTCTACCTCCCTCCCGCTCTCTCTTTCCTTCCTTCGGTTGTCATTGAGACATAAATTATCGCCGATACTCGATTATTTACGAGAGCAGCGCGTGTAGTACATATATATATACATACGCTGTTATAGCTTCAGAAAGTGTACATTCGTCCCTCGTGAAATTCCAGTGGGTATATTTGTCACGTTTCGCTTTCGCGTATATATGGCATAAGCAATGTGGAGACGAAAAAAAGACTCGGACACGCAATAAACGTTCATTAAAATCTAGATGTGATATACGGTCGTCTCCATCGGTGCCGTTTGACTCTCTCAACACTCTGTACGTTTTTTGTCTCTCTCGCTCGCGTTCACTGATTGAAAGTTGCCACGAGAAATTTAGCGTCGCGGCTCCTCTTCTATTAATTTCAGAAGCGAGACTGCCCCGAATGGATTGTGGAGGTTGCGTCAGCCGAGAATCACTGTAGCCTGCTGTTTGACATTGGTGTAGCTCGCAGACACGACCCTCCACTGACTAGTCGGATTTAATGGTCCTGCCACTATACGACGCGACAGGCACACGCGGCGAACCGACCGAAAGGAACGCGGTCGGTCATAATTACAATAAATTACGATTTAAACGTACAGCTGATGATATACGGTGGGCTATTTATAACACGTATAAATGTACAAACACACGTTTATAAGCGCGAGTCGTTCGGGGGGACTCTATCGTTTTCGTACACGGACAAGTTAGTCGCGATTAATGGACCGCAATTAAAATGAAAGATGAAAGAGCAATCCGAATCGAACGCGAGAGACATACCAAAATAAACAGGCCGCAATGATTCCAACCAACGGAAAACTCCACAATCACGCATGTCGATTAGATTGGATACAACACAGCGAACCCTTGACGACGTGAGTTTGACCACGCAACGGACCTTGGAAAGGTCGCCTCATCCACACGTACGCAAACACGCACACACTCGGAGAAAGAAAGAGGAAAGAAGAGAGCAGTCCGGGTTATTCCCGCGTAGCTGGAATCGCTGGCTAATGGGACGATTGTCCGCATGCGCTCGCGCCTAGATTCCTAGCCAGAAAACAGCCCCGGGGATGAAGGAAGGGGGGTCCAGTGTGGCGCGGCACGGTAATTACGACGGCGGGAGTTAACGACGACGTTGGGCGTCGTCCGCAAAGGAGCGCCCTACGGAATTCGACTGCATTCGTTCGCTCGCGGGAGAGAGATACTTTTCTCTAGGAGCCTTACTTGTGAGTGTGTGTATATACGTGCGTGTGCGCAGCGGGAGAGATAGAGATCAGTGCGAAGGACGCGGGTATCCGCGTAATGCGATGCACGCGCGCATAGGTGCGTTCTCCCTCTCTCTCCCGCTGCATAAGGGAAGTCCATGAGTGCGAACGGCTTTTATTTTTCTCGAGGAGCGCGAGAGAGAGAGAGAGAAAGGTGAACACCTGTGCGCGCAGGAGAGCTAATCGCGTTCCATTCCTATAGGCCGGCCTATTCGTCTTTACCGCGGCGAGGACTGTGTTATAACTGCCCGTACGCAGTACTGGCCACTGCTGTATATACATATCTATTGCTGAAGAGTCTCTCTTGTACTGCGCACACGTGCGCGTCATATAGAGCGCCCGCGTGTATGATATACTATGGTCATATTCAATTTTCAAGGCGATAATCAGCCTTTATTGCCCCCTCCTCGTCTCCACGCGCGTAAGATAACATCTTCGCGCTGCTTTATTCCAGTTTGCGCCGTTTTTATTTTTTCAATCTCTGAAGAATGCTGCTACATATATAAGAGAAGCTGGAATTACGGCGAGTGCTCCAGTGCGTCCTTAAGAATTCTCATTCAGCGATTACGTCGTTCTGAGACTATTATACGCTTGTCGCGGCGCTCGAGAATGATAAGAATAGCCACATTCATTTTCACCGCGGTAAAAAGCCGGCTCTTTTCGAAGCATCGCTATATATACACCTTAGCCAGCAATTCCAGGAACGAGGAGAATACACGCGGCGTTCATTAAGCTTAGCTTCCAAACACGCGAAATGTCGCCACGATCTTCTCCTAAGCTTCGCGCGGAATCTAAGCATCCCGCGAAAAACCGTAACTATACAGCGCGGAATTCCGTTATAATTCCGAGTGCAGTGTGCCCGCGCGCCGCGACTAAAAAGCACCAGCGAAAAATAAGAGCGCGTAATAAAGAACCACCATGCGCGCGTGCACATGTGCGTATAATACAAAAGAACCGCGTACCTATGTACACATACGCACACATATGTGCGTCGCAGTGGTCTGCGGCGGTGGCGCGAGTAGCCTGCAATTTTCGAGCTCTCTCTCTCTCATTTCCGGCCCCGGGCGCACTCTGTCGTCGTGATGATCGCACAGCCCGAAGGAGTCTTCTATGTATGATGTATATAGGTATATGTGGCGTAGTAGTAGACACGACGAAGGGGAACAATCGTGAGGAGGTGACTGGCGCCCCGGCGCCGCTCGATTTCCCCAAGGTCGCGTCGTCGCGTCGCAGCAGCAGCCGTATGTACGGCGAATTACATGTATCGGAGGATAGTTATAGGGGGTGCACGAGAACTCGTCGGCTGGATTAAAAATTGGTTAATCTTTTGATGCTTTTGTTATCGTAAGTTGCGGAATATATAGATTCTTATCGGTATATTTATAGAGGAGAATTATATCGGTGTTCTATATATATATTTCCTTTTTCGATTGGGACAGAATGAAAGGACTGGGGTTTATGCAACGACCGGACAGTTTATAAGTACACTCTCGGTATCACCGGCATTACGAAATTATACATTAGATCTAATTACGTTATACACGAATGATAAATGCGTTTTCATTATGCGCGAAATTTATGGCCTTATTAAGCGCATTTCCTCTCTCTTTCCTTCTCTCCCTCTGGTGCGCGGCGAGCCTGCAACGAAATCAAAAGGAGATCGCGCCGCAGTTCTCTCTCTGACTCACGAGTCTGTGCAACCTTACCCAAGGCTCCTCTTCTTCGACTCACTCGTAAATGCAGAGCGAGCAAGCAAGCGAATCCCCGATTCGAAAAATCATTAAAGTAATAAAAGCCCGTTCGACTCGCTCGCGCGTGTATTCCCGCTCCCTTGGCTGCGTATAATCATGACAAAGTGTCTCAAACGAGGCTCCATTTCCGCTCGAAATTATCCTCCGATCGTCTCTCTCTCTCTCTCTCGAGATAAGCGCTCGTGCACGTTTTCTCTCTCCTCCTTTTTCCACGAGCATGCAAACTCCTCTCGCGCGTCAATACTCATCTCCAGCAGCAGCTGCCGATGTCGAGTGCAGCCCCCCGCGCACACAGAGAGCATCAGACACGCGAGAGAGTGAGGCGCGTTTACCGGAGGCTAGCGTGCGCCGGGGCAATTGGTACCTACCGCCGGCTAGTTAGCGCAGCAGCAGCGCAGTGCACACTACCCTCTCTCGCCTATCGGACTTTTTATCAGGGGCCCATTCCACTCGCGCGCTCTATACAGCTCGAGACTTAATCGAGCCGTCCGTCTTTCTCTCCTTCACGCTATACACAGAGCGCGAGCCTCGCGGCTACACTCTGCAGCTCTGAAGGGCTCGAGGGATCCGCTCCATTTTTCCCCGGCACGCGCGCGCTCGCTCGCTCGCGAGATCATCCCGCGATCGCGCGCGTGCGTGAATAGGAGAGCCGGGGACTACTCGCGAGAGAGTAAGCATGTGTAACAGCAGCAGCAGCAGCTTCCCTCCTCAATGGGGATACAGTTAGGCCGCGCCGTTGCGCCGCTCTGTACCAACTGACCCATTTATAGAGAGGGGAATTCTCGCGAGCGAAGGCTTGTGATGGATGCCACCGCTGGGACTCGTTACGCCGGGGCCCGGTAATTAATACGGCGCTCCGCTTGCTCTCCTACAGCGGGGGGATGAAAGAGGAGAGAGACCCGGGCGCCCCTTTATCTCGACGAATCTTACGCGCCGATCTGTTGTACGTATACGTGTATATATACACCGTTCGACTCGTCCTCGAGGCCGCGGGATCATGTATATATATTCGTCTGCGCACGGGTATAGGATAGAGGAGAATACACTGGAGATTTGGCTGTGAGCGCGCGTGCAAACGATGCCGTGTGCCCCTGAGAAACGCTCGCTTGTCTCTCTATCCTCTGCTTCTCTTTTTTTTTCTCTTCTTGAGCGAGAGAATGAATGGCAGAACGCGCGCGGTAACAATTTTTAAGAAGAATGAGAAGTGCATTCGGCTCGTGGTACATATATACCGTGTGCAGCAGCAGTAGTATATAGTAGCGCGCTCTCCTGGCATTGTAATATGAATAATTCAGGCGCTGTGTGGGAACATTTTCTAAATTAGAGAAAATTTTTACACGCACAATGGCGAGCGCATGCAGTTTTCTCGAGAGCGCGCGCGTGGCGTGCGAGAGTCGCGCTCGGCAGTTCGCGTTTACATGCGCGCGACTCGAAGGTCGAAAACGAGGTAACTGAACTTCCATCTACGTGCGCCTCTGCTACATATTTATAGCTCTATATCATTTGTGTATACGCAGCTCCTGAAATAATTACTCGTAAATAATATCTTTGTAATTTATAGTAACCAACTAGGTATATGGTTGCATGCCTCTTTAACCGACCCTAATCTGTGCGCATTCGTTCATTAGCAAGCTTTATGCGAACGATTACACATTGTGTTCCCTTATGTATACACATTATTCGTCCCGCCAAAAACAACGATCATACCTATGGTCGGAGCGTAAAAACCAATAATTTTCACTTCGTAAGGAAGTCGTAGAACTCGGGAGAACTGGTTATCGCCGTACCCCCTCCATCAATCGATGCTCCAATAAGAGCGAGAGCGAGAGCACGGCTTCATTAGACTCTCTCGCGACTCGTAAATTCGTTACTTAGCCGGTGGTAACAGGGAAGTTGAGCTTCGCGATTTGGTGAAGTTCCAGCTGGCTGCGAGCCAGCCGCGAGCGCGGAGGTGATAAACGCCGATAGGAAGCGCTTTATGAGCGCTGGGACCGGTTAGCGCGTGGCGCGCTCAGTGCAAGTGTCGATTTTCTTATCAAAGAGCCGCGCTGCTCGCGGTGAGTTGCGACATCTCGTGAAGTTCTAACAGTGATGGCCGATTTGCGGTCATCGTGATATGTGGCGGGATGGGTAGCGTTTTATTGGCCTGAGTAATAGATCTGTGATTTATTGTACTGAAAAGTATTTTCAAACAGGCAATTTGTATGATTAAAGGGGTATGCTTAGCATGATGAATGTATAATTTTTCGAAAAACTTCGACATTAATATGCGACGGCGCATTTGGAGAATTCAAAATATTTATCATCAAACAGGTTTGCATTGTACTTTGTACCGTAATGAGGCTTAAACTTTTCGATATATATATATACCTCGAGTAACTGTAACACACACGGCAAAACCAGTTGCCTCGGTGAAATACCTCAAAAATTGCATACCCTAGAACTCGAGAACGAACGAGCGTTATACAGAGCTTTTTCCTCTCACATCGGGATCGCGGAAAAATCACCTCTAAACACGCGCGCTCTCTCTACCAAAGGAAATTGACGACGTGTCGAAAAAAGAACAGGATCTTTAATTTCAGGCATCGGGTCTGTAGCCGCTGCGAGATTAGAAAATCCTTGGCGCGAGAGAAACGGGGCGCGCGATCAGTAAGTAACACTCCGTATATCCAGGCTCTAATTTCCCCGGCGATCGGGCCCCGTGTGCGCGCGGGGAACATCGATATAATTACAGATCGCTCGATCGATCCCTCGCTTGCCGCTCCACTACTACACTTCTCGAATAATCCCCCTTGCATCGCTCGCTCTCGCGTGGAATCAAAACCACCTGCACGCACACACACACATACACACACAGATCGCGCGAAGAAAAAACCAGTGCTAGCGCACTCGCACGAAGTAGCGTGTGCTGTATACGTACCGTGTGTTTAAGAGCCAGCGCGTCAAAAAGCACCGATAGAGCTGAGGTCGCGCGCGTGAATACGCAGTTTATTCTCTGGATCTTCCCTCTTCCTCTATTCGCATATTCGTATAGAATGTATGACGCAGTCAAAGAGAAAGAGAGGGAGAAGCTCGGACCTACCGTTATAGCCGCGCGATAAAAGCCCGGCTATATAGCTCTCTCTTGCGTCCGTCCGCGCTAGCGCAGCAGGTTATATAGAGAGATATGCATATTCACGCGGCGGCGGCGGCGGCGACCCCCGCGCGATATCGCTTTCCATTTGCGCGAGAGAGTCTACGGCGCCGGTTTTTCTCGAGGCAGCGAAAAAATATCTTCTCTCTCCCCCTGCCCACCTCCTTTCTACGCTCGGCTCGAGAATATAGGCAGATGAAATTCCAGACGGTGACCGCTCTATTCCGGAACACACCCGCATCCCTTTTCAATTTCTTTCCGCGCGTAGGCGACGGATGAAGTGTGGAGAGAGAGAGAGAAGGAGCCGGGTATTATAAAGGCTTATCGAATTTTTCGCCCTCATCTCGGCTCTCCACATGCGCCGCGCGGTTCATTTGATATACTTTTTGTAATTAAAGATGCTTCCTTTCAGCATTTTTCATTCCATTTATATTCTGTTCGCGTCATAATGCTTATCGACGAGCTTGTTATTATGCACGTATATATAGTCGCTCGCTGCATTTTACACGTTTTATGTAATACGAGTTTAAATTGTAAAAGGCGAAATGGCAAAGTGTAAAAATATTTTTCGATTACATTTAATAGCGAGGAATCGACCTTAATTAGCTTCGTCATATTATAGATATCGTATTACACGACAATGTTCGTTTTTTTTCTTCTTCGTCCCCATCGAAATCTATACTCTCTTACATAGTACTCCTATTTCACGTGACTGGAATGAAAACTTCCATTAGACGAGATTAAGGAAAATTAAATCGAGCTGTAGCGGAGCAAAAAAGCCCCTCATTAGTCGCCGGTCCGCGCCGTCTCAAAGTTTCGCTAATCGAACCAGATAATAATCCCAGCCCCACTTACCCGCCCCAACGGGTCTCTATATACCCCTTCTAATGAGAGAAGCGCAGAGAGAAAATTCAGCGAAATCACTTTCCTCGATTCCGATTGCACACTCGTCCGTCCCTCGATTATTCGACGATCCGATCGTGAGCGAGTCATTTGCAAAATGACAGCTTGCGCTCGCGCGCGCAGACCACCCTGCCCGATAGTACAAACTCGCATGTGTATATGTATACTCTATCGTGAAAGACTCTCCCCCGATGGATGTATGGTGGATTCCGTCGCGCGGCGCGATCGCAATGCAAAAGTCACGAAGCGCCGGCGTATATAAGCAGCGAATTCCCGGGACTTTTGTGAAAGCAAAACGTGACCCCGACCGCTAACTGTGAACGTCCGACCGACTCTCCGAAGGTAAAGGAGTGTTATATACGTGTGTGTGTGTGGATGTGTGTTTGTGGATGGGTAGTTGTGATTCTAATTTCGTATGTCGTAAATTAAAAAAATTATGAAAAAGCTTTTCGGTGTTAAGATACCTCTAGGCCTCTCCACTTAATTTGCATTTTCGTTTTGACTCGGAGAAGCAAGTATAGTTTCCTTCAATTTTGTTTGAAATATACGCTACATTCCTGTTAATCGGTTAACAAAAGTATAATAAAACGAAGAGATCTTGAGGGAATAGGAGATTTTCTTGTAAAGGATTACCATATATATGTTATCTCGAGGTAAGGAAATCTCTCTCATTGTTACATCACGCTTATCGAAAATTTTCCCGGTTTCCCCCTAAATTCCAGGAAAAAATTTATTCCCTCGCGCGTCACAGTCAAAACACACGCGTCCGCGGGAAGCCGATACCCGATTCTCCCCCACGAGCTTCGGAAATAATGCGTTTAACTCATTTATACGACTGTAAAAACCTGTACCATTAACCATAGTAAACGGGGGAGAGAGATACAGCGTCCCCTCTCTTTTTTCTATCCCAGAGACGATACTATTCCTATCCGATAAAAAAAAAGAATCCACGGAAACCTGTTCTTACGAGAGCGAGCGCTATTACGATCGGCTCGCGACGCCCGGCCGATTTTAATTTCCGTGACTTTTTCAACGACAGATAAATACGCCCGAATAATTACGGAAATAAATAAGCCTCCTCCCTCTCTCTCCCTCTTACTCACGACTCGTTATTGACCGCGGCAGTATACATCTCGGAACGACGACCAGCCCTTGCCCACTACTGCAGCGGCGGGGAAGTCATTTCGTAAAATAAAGTGCTAAACCTGGTTATTTCCTGGATCGTCATCATATCGGCAGCGGCAGACGCTACCGCCGGCGGTTCTCTAAGGGCGCGTGAGCTCTGCACTTTCCCTCTCTAATACGTCTCTCTAGCTCCCCCTCGTTGTCGGGTAATCGCGGCGCCGATAAGAGCTAATTAAGCGCGAGCGCGCGAGGCTTTCGTTCTCGCGCCGCGCGGCACTTCCTGCTCGCGGGGAGAAGAAGAAGCCTTAATCAGGCGTGCGCGCACACGCGAACAATGCGCGCGGCGGTGTGTGCGTATCGGTAGGCAATCTATACCGTACGCGCACGCGCGTGTGTTTATGGATGGATTTTCGATCGCGGGGAGAGAGAGAGAGAGAGAACCGGTCGGCGAGCAATACCGCGGAAATGCCAGCCGAGCAGCGCGATGTTGCCAGCCAGATAAGGATTAGCTATGCCGTGAATTCGCTGTTTATGCGCGCGCACGCCGGGGTTATTATAGAGGAGCGAAGAAGCGGCAGCGGCGTGTGCGTGTGTGTGTGAGGATGGTGATTTTCAGTAGACGCCGTGAGAAAAATTCGTTATTCAATGTTATACGGCCTGGATGAATGGAAGTCGACTGACACCTAATTATTTGTAAAGCAGATCCTGTTAAACATCGAAATCCTCCTGTACTGGACTAATGAATGCTTGACGCGTCAAAAGAAAATTTATAGATAAATTTGCAGTTTATTCAGGAAACTTAAACACCGAACTACAATACATCACCGTCATTGAAAAATTTGCTCTAACATCCGTATAATATAGACCTGACAGCCGTCTGTCCAAACAAAGCGCGAAAGTCTCGCCGAAAAAGCTTGTACACTAGCACAAAGCCCATATACGATCCTTAATGAAAACGTCAGCGCCCAGTCAGTTCGCGTCAGACACCCGCGGGCCATTCTAATATCTTCGGGCGGTCCGCAGCAGCACT
Organism: Torymus flavipes; assembly: GCA_030522905.1. Classification (NCBI taxonomy): domain Eukaryota; kingdom Metazoa; phylum Arthropoda; class Insecta; order Hymenoptera; family Torymidae; genus Torymus; species Torymus flavipes. The sequence goes on along the minus strand of JAPYZO010002954.1, from coordinate 2,832 downwards.
CCACAATGGCCCCTTCTCTCGACTCACAACATACACTATACGTACGGCTAGAATTTAGCCGTGAAAAGCCGTACGCGGAAAAGCGGCTGGGCGACTGACTCGGCGCATCCGGTGCCTCGCGCACAGTAGTAGGCCGCGCAGTGCGAGAGCTCGGCGAAGGAGAACGAAAACGAAAACTGTGCTGCAGGCGCGGTCGGAAGGAGACGGCCGGAGGGAGAGAGAGAGCGGAAGGAGGGGACTTATATATATATACGCAATGAAAGAAGGAATAGCGGGGTCCCCTTTTTCTTAGTGCGCAAGACGAAATTCTCGGCGCGAGCGTATACCTTTCGCCGGAAATCGTGCAGTCGGTCGGGCCCCTTTTTTCGGGTGCGCCGCAGAAACGTACATCCTTCCCTTGGTGTACGTTTATATTTACTACTGCCCGGAGTGTGTTTCTGTGTACGCGTACATACGCGTTCAATAGAAGACCCCACGATCTTCTGAATTCTATTCCTAATAAAATAAACATTCCCGCCTCATGTGCGCGGCTCGTTGCGTTTTGTATAGGGAATTAGGTGTAGAAAGGAGGATGCGAGGGTCTCCTAAAAATACACACATACACCCACCGAACGCATAAACAGAGAGGCGGTGTCGAGGGCAAGCCGAAGAATACACACTCCTACGATAACGCTGGGAACCGGTATTTTACATAAGCGCATTTTTACGTACGAGAGAGGGAGAGCGCGGCGTGGCGGCAGCAGCAAATTACCCGCTCGTCGTCTTCGTCGTCGTGCCACGGGGGCAGCAGTAGAATCCGCGGCACGAAGTCGAGCCATGCTAGCGCCGGCAAGCAGTCGGTGACCTTGACCCAACACGACGACGTCTGCGGCGCGCAGCACACGACGAGAGTAGCAGCAACAGCAGCAGTGCCTGGCACACATTCCGCAGGGCTCCCTCGATTCCCTCTTCTATACACGAGAGAAAGAGAGAGAGAGACACATCGAATCGAGCGAGCAAGACACGATCACGAAGCTACTGCCTACTACCTCTCCGCGTGCGCACAGGCGACGAGACACGGCGACCTCCTGACTCCCTTGGATGATATCGGGCTGCTCGCGGCATGCCGAATCACTTGGCGAGCGAGCGAGAGAGTCGAGTCACTCGTGAGCGCAGATACGATCTCTCGCGCCGAGAGAGTATGTAGCTACTCGCCGAGTATACCTCTATATACGTATGTGTGCACATATATATATAGTACTTGCACCTCACGAAGTAAGAGAGAGAAAGAGAGGGAGAGGAGGGTAAACCCCCGCGGAGCGAAGAAATCGAAACTGTACGCGCGGATGATTTATACGCGCGGCCGATGGGGTTAAGGTCTCTCTCTTGAGCGAGGGAGAAGGAGAGAGAGAGAGATGGGTATATAGTGCAGAGGCGACGAAGCCGGAGCGGTGCAGCGAGTTTATTGATAGGTGACGATGAACGAGTGAAGCGACGACTACGACTGGGACGACGAAGCGGTTAAAACTGTTTGACGTCTCGCGGTTTCACGCTCCACCGAGGATGCAGCATCTCTCGGCTTATTGATACGTTCCTTTATCCTCTCCGTCGCCGCCGCCGCCATCCCCCTTCGAGGGTAGTCGGGGATGTAATTTCGCGCTGCAGTCGATACTGTCTTCGCGAGAGGCGATGAAAGTTATTCTCGCCAAGTACTAAGGAGAATATAATGGCGTGCACAGGCGCTCTATGTAATTTGTGTTTAGTCAGATATAAATGAATTCATTGCGGAAATGATTCTATGTTTTGTTCGTTACGGATTTTTAATAACACATGATATGGGGAGGAATATATATAGAGAAGAGCGATTAAAAATCCTATTAGAAGAGCTGTCGGGAGGGAAAGGATGGCTTGTGGAATTTCGTTCCGGCGCAAAACTACAGGGCGCGAACAATCAATCAAAGGCTCTTTCAGCCAGTCAGCCGAAATAGGGACGAAAAAGTCATCTTTCCTCGCAAAGTCGAATTACAAGTCGACGCTGCGGCAACAGCAGCAACGAAAGGCCCTCGCTGCTGCTGCTGCTGCCGAAATGACCGTTTTTGTGGGTCAAGTTCATTTTTCTCTTTTTCCTCGGACCGGCCGGCGGACAGGCGGCCGGCTAGAACGAATGCTCGATAATTCGATCCCCCCGGTGTCGGAGGGATGCGCCCATCGTCGCCGCCTTAGCTGAAGCCAAGACAAAGAAATGAAAACGGCGCGCCGCCGCCTTTGTTTTTTCTCATTTTTTCCACGCACGCGGGGAGCGAGCGAGCGCACAGACACAAAAAGAGCCTGTATATATATGTTGCAGTGGGAGATGCTGGAACGTATCGTGTAGCGGGGAAAGGGCTGCTGGCTGCCGAGAATATTCCTGGAATCTAAATTATTAGGGCGGTGTGTGTAGAGGGAGATGGACGGTTGGGTATATATTAGGGCCCCCGAAACTGGGCCACCCCCGTGTGCGTGAAGGCTATGGTTGTAAAATATAGTGGGATGCGCGTTCTCATCAGGGTGTTTACGTGATTATGCAAGAGGCTGTGATGCGGGAACGTTGGGGCTAAGGTTAGAAAATAGAGCAAGACGAAGAGCTGTTTGGATGGGAGATTTTTCATTATGAGGAGCGAGTTTATAGCTTATAGCCTTGTAGGAGGATGATAAAAATGCATGGGAACGCGTGTATGGATTGCATTAGGAAGGTAAATGCGGCTAACAAGCGGATCTAATTGAAACTTCAGACTGGTTTAATCGGTAATTAAATTTTTGCTGTATGCTGCATCCTCCCGCGATTACTGGTCGACCACTCTCCGTCAATTGAAT
>JAPYZO010002953.1:0-12432 GCA_030522905.1 Torymus flavipes | reverse complement strand
ATATGTACAGGCACTGCGCCTCTCGACAACTTTATCCGTGCCTTCGTGCTTCTTTTCTAATTAATTTTTACGTTCGCAATGCTCCCGCTCTCTTTTTCGATATACTTCAACTTCGAGATTTTTCCTTCGATTGTGTGGTATGTATACCTATACCAAGAGAACTCGGCTCCAAAGAGTTCCGCTCGTTCGGAATTGATCCTGCGCGCAAGCTCGCGAAAGTTGAAAGTACACGGCGGCCAGATGAGAAATCGCGAGCGCGGAAAAAAGGAGAAAGAGAGAGTAGGAAGGATTGCAAGACAAAACGCTGCCGGGGAAGAAAGGATGGAACAAGAGAAAGAGAAAGAAGACGCGCGCGCGCGCGGCCTCAGAAGGGGGCAAATAAAACGGGCGCGCGCGTGAATGAGGGCGACGAGAGTGAGACGTCGTCGTCGTCGTCGTCGTCGTCGTCTTGATGTGGGGCGCGTATTGAGCGGCCGAGTTTTCGGAATCTTCCCCCTCGCAGTATATTACTCCGAGCGCCGAGAAGAGAAAGAAGCGAGAGAATCTCAAGTGCGCGCGTGGCGCACAATGCGCGAGCCACCCCCGCGCCCATCTTATATGCACCAGCCTAAAAACGCCTTTCCTTCCCCTTACACGCGAGCGGCTGGCCCCCTTACGTCGCCGTCCACCTTACAGCTCTTGCATTCTTTGTTCCTCCTCGTCTCGTCGTCGCCGCCACCGCCGCCTCCAACGTCGTAGTAGTAGTCGTCCCCTTCTGCGCGTCGCCCTTGGCCCCGCGTTTCTCCGTCTCTTATAATATACACGCGCGCGGCCGTGTATCGAGGAGGCAGGGAGCAGCAGCAGCAGCAGCAGCGCCTACTGCTCGTCCTTTCTTCTTCGGGCGCATAAGGGAGCGCGGAGAGGGGCCGTGTATATATATACCAGCGCGACGTCGTCGGCGGCGGTGTCTGCGGCACTTTTGGGGTGCGAGGAGAGATATTTTAAGGAAGCGGAATTGTCGCGGAGGGCTGCAGGTCCTGCGCCCCGGAACACTTGTTTCCGCGCGCCCGGGTCGCGACTCTCTCGCGCCCGCGACGAAAGACGGGAGGGATTTCTCTTGTTTTCTCTTCCTTTCCGCAACGTTCTTTGGTCGCTTTTTTTTATTTCACGCGCATACTAACTAGGCTCCTTCAAGTAATGGGGTCTCGAAACATTAACTATATATAGTTGATGTTGCGCAAGAAGTTTTAATTGATGAAATGAAAAATATTTATTCAAGTATAATTTTGAAAAATTAAATAGCATTGGTTATGTGAAAAAATACGATTTTAGTGCGATATTATTTTGAAGAATTTGTGCAAATAAATGGATTATAAAAATCTCCGTATCATTTCCCTAAAGTGACAAGCAATCCTCGGTTAAGCAAAACAGCGACACCAAGTACCATAGCTTCACACCCCGGCGTAAAAGCGAACGAAGTAAACAGAAGAAGTCCCGTTAATGTACGCAGATAGATGCAGCGCGACTAAGTATAAGGCGCGGCGTCTGAAGTCGAAACGAAGTCTCGAACACATCTCCTCGGCTCGCTGTATACCCAGCTCCTCACATACACAAGTGTAACGGAGAACCCCTTGTACAGTGTATATCCGCCGCTCGACACTTGAATATTCCATCCGCGCGCGGGTGAGCTCGGGGAAGTCGTCGGGACTCAAGTGGAGTCATCGTATTCGTAACGGCAGGGGGGCCAACGTCGTCGCCGTCGACGACGTCGTCGTCATCAAGGCGAAGAAGAACCTCTCCCGTCTGGCGAAGACGAAGGCGTACGACGAGTGGATTATCAAGTAGACGACGACGACGACGACGCGAGGCGAGTGTATAGCCGAGCAAACCTTATTCTTACGCCACTTTGACGCGAGAAGATGCGCGAGAACGAGGGGAAGATCGTGTGCTTCCCCTTGCTGTATATATTATATGTATGTACAGACGCTGCTGCAGCGTCTCCTCGCCGTCTCCCTCTTTCGCTCCCTTCGTCTTGTCTCGTGTAACGTTTACACGCGACAGCTACTTGCGGATGCAGGGACCACTGCACCAGACGACGAGATCTTTTCAATTGAGGATGTGCTGATTTTATATTTTTCTTTTTGGCCTTGGCATCAAAGGATTTCATCTCAGACGGAATAATTTATTTACATCTGGTAGATCATGTTTACAAATAATTGAACAAGTGTTTGAATTTCAATAATAATATACTGTTATCGCATAGTGCTCTTACAATATTTTACGAATAATTATTGAATAGAACATAAAGTCCATTGATGAAAAACTACGTTTAGAACTGTGTTTGAATAATATTTCTGTCTTGCCTCTCACGCAACAACGAAACGTTCAGTTTAAAAGGCCATCTTCATTCACGTCGCTTAAGGAACGGGAAGAAAACAATAATCGATCCAATTAAGGCCTTCTTCAAGCCTCCTTCCCCGTCTCCCAACTCTCGTTCCAGCCCGCTAAATGTTCCTTTCTCGTACATTTCCCGGGCTCTATTAAGCACAGCTTCATCTTCGTCGTAATATCTCTCTTACTCTCTCTTTAACTCACTCTCCTCTTCCTCAATACTCGCCCTCTCCGCCCTGATTCGTCTGCCGACGCGCTTTACCGAGAGTTCCTCCTCGTCGAGCGCGATAATCTCGTCTCGCCGTCTTCGCGAGTCTGATTCTCGAGAGGCTCCACTTCTTTTTCCCTACGACGTCGTCGACGACGACGGGAATGACTGCACGTGGATATGCTCCCCGCTCTATGTAATGTATATACCTATATACAGCGCGTGGGCTGTTCTCCCTTTCGTCGCGTCTCGTTTTCAGACGGCTGCGGCTATACGTCGCTCTGCCGACCCAGTTATCGCGGAGGCGTGTGCACATCAGCGTTATCGAGTCGTCGTCCGTTGCTGGGCGTAAGATCTTGGGAGTTTTTTTCGTGGATACGAGATAGTGTGGTTTACGTCAACTCCATTATCGCGCGTTGATCGCTTATGGGTTAGCTATAAGTGATTTTTGGAATTTGACGTACGTATTTTTGTATAATTAAGTAAAGTTACAACTATAATCGATGGTACACAAGAGACGTTTGTGCAAAAGTAATTGAGCGAATTAATAAAAAGAAATTTAGATGTGAAAAATGTAAAATTTCGTACCTCCTTGATAATCAAAAGTGCTTGAATAACGAGTTTAAAAGAGGCTTACGACACCTTCACGCTTAAGCACCTCGAAATCACTTACTTTGCCTCCTCCAAGAAAGAAGACGCGCGAGACAAGAAGACGACTCTGAAAGAAGAAAAGCCGAGAGCGCGAGGCTCTCCTCTCATACACTCTACACGGCCTCTTGGAAAGCACTTTTGAAAAGACGAGAAGTGCAGCGGAACACAAAACGCAAACAATCGGCCGCGCGTCCCCAAAGAGGAGAAAACTCTCGCCCTCTTGGCGCTGCGACAATCGCCCGGCCCGTTACTTCCCATCGGCGGAGTGCTACTTACAGAAATCAGAGCGTATATATACCCCGGGTTATATACTTGCGAATGAAAAAGACGAGGGGACTGCCGCCGAAGGAGAACAGGTTGCGACTTTACGTGTCTTGGCTTCCGCGTGTACGTGTGTGCATGTATGAGGGAGAGAGAGTGAGCGCTTATTCTTAATACGGGCATCGGACAATGGCAAGAAAAACTCGCCCCTCACTCGCACCCTTAGCTTTAGCCTTTATGCTCGTCGCTGTGTGGATGACGACTGCTTCTAATTCTCGGGTATTTCTCGCGACGAGTAAAAATTTCTGCGATTCAATTAACGACTGAGGGAGGGGTGCGGAAATGGAACTATAGCTGTGTGATTGTGTATAAAGACGTAAAATTGAAAATTTCCGGTTTCCTGTCCTTTTGCTCATAAATGTGACTGGAAGGTTGGAGGAGGCAGAAAAAGGCGTATACATATAATACAGGTGCGGAAGGATAATTATCGAGTGGCGACGCGGAGAGTGGCGCTGCGTCTAATCGAGGCCGGAAGTTGACCACTGGACCAAGTTTCCCTTTTTACGAAAGAGAAACGAGTCGTGTGTGCGTGTATTATATTCCGCAATGACGATGAAACGAGTTCCGAGATCACTTGCTTGATAATTCAAACATTAGTACGCTTAGTGGATATACAACGAAATCGCCGAGAGAGGAGAGAGAGAGGAACGGAACCGTAGTAATGAAAGTTTATTGACCGGATAATGAAGAGATTACATATCTTTTTTCGCGCAATCCATCATTTCATTCATATGGATGTTCAATCTTTTCCTTTGCATTTTATGACTTACACCATCAGAGCAGAGCAACAGCAGCGACATGAAATTCGCACGGCACTGAAGCAAGAAGAAAAAATACAATACAAAAGCCATTACCGCACGAATCTCTTTAGATAATGCGCGCGTCCAACAAAGCACGATCACGATATGAAAAGGTTAAAAGACTCTCTCTCTCTCTCGGCCTATTTCCGAATAATTGGCCGACAATAGAAGATAGGAACTCGGCGATTCGAAGCGAGGCGCGAAACAAAGCCCAAAACGGAACGCGACGTGGAGAGGGAGTGAGTGAAAGAGGAAGAAGGAAATAAGGGAAGAAGCGAGACAGAGTGAGCGAGCGAGTCGCACTAGCGGGCGCGCGGAAGGCTAAGGTAAAGGGGGAAACGCGCGAGCGCAAAGTGGACGATACCTGTGCGACTCGCGCGAGCGAGAGAGCGTGTGTCCGGACGTCCGTTGTTTTGTTACAATCACGTATCCGCGGACGAGCGGCGTCGATGAGGAACCGATCCAGGATGTGAGGCGCCGAGCTCGAGTGGACACGGACGCGCGAGCGTGCGCACATCATGTACTTTGCGCCGTCGATTTCACGATCGATTCTCCTTTTGTAGCTCCCCCGCGCGCACTCATTACCGCGCAGACCTCTCATTTCTGACTTGGCGTTATGCTTTTTTATTTTTCGCCTGTGCAAGCACGCATATACATACATGTGTATACCTTTTCTTTGTTATTATTATTTTTTTTTTCAATAGAGTCGATGTAATCGACGTCTTTTGAAAAGCCCGAGAAGGGGAAATTGACGCTTGCGTTGTTAATTGGCGCTTCGGAGCTAGCATGACGGCGAATTTAATAATGTGGAGGTAAATAAGCTTCATGGGCGAAAGGAAAATATATATAAGTATATCTTCTTTTTTATTGCACGAGCGGAGGACGTATAAATGACCGGTGTCGCGTCGCACGCGCGCATTCCGATCGATTTAAAATGAAAGAGTTGCCCGTTCTGTGTTTTCTCCCAAGAAGTATATATAATAGTTGTCGGAGTTTTATATTTAGACGCTTATTCCTATGTCACATGTATAAATATATACACATGCGCGCGTGGAACTTTATTTTTCAAACTGAATTTTCAACGAGCGCCGCATTCGCCAATCGATCCATATTGGCTTCGCGCAACATAAATAGAGTCACATTATACGGGGGAAAACCGTACGAGAATCGAAGAAAGATTTCATACTTTCGAGACCTTTGTAACTATAGTTTCCATGATGGCTAATGGCTTGAGGCCGCAGCAAGTTTATCAACTGTAATTGAAGTAAATCGAGATCAAGCCTCGCACATCCGTCTATAATAGCCGTCTCGGCTTGCGGCAAATCTCGACTGCTGGCTCTTAAGTGTGCCTATCTTCCTTAACGAGACCTACTACTCCTACACTCGTGCAAGTGTATACACGTACAGACACACGTATATAAGCGACGCAACCGCCGTGTCTTCTCCTTGGCTTCTAAATGTCTCGGTGCGTCGACGACCCTTCCTTCTGCGGAGGCGAGCTGCCGACCCTTCCCACGTCGTTATATGTACGCGTATGTATTGGAGAGCTCTTCGACGTCACAAACTGTTGTATTAAGTATGAGAGGCCGAGACGTCTTTCGCTGTTTCTCTCTCTCTCTCTCTTTCTCCCTCGTTCTCTTTGTCGTTATCTAATTAAGGCTGAGCAAATGAAACGCTAGACGTATTATACAATAATTTATGCATCAGAGTTATCCGATATTTTCTGTACGGTCTCATTAAAAGTGTAAGTCCGAAATGTCTGAGTGGTGTGGCTGTTGCTTTTGTTGTTTCTCGCATAATTTTTTATAAAATAAAATAATGTAATTACGATTTCGACTCTCATAGACTATAATGATTAGTAATAAATTGTGAAAATAAATAATAACGCGATATAAAAAGCTTGATCATTTATTTCGCCACTACCAGTGTCGTTGCCACTAATTGACCTGAGAAGGGTGCCCGCCTTCATTAAAGAATATCAAAGAGAGTCTTATCTTTCTATTCTGTCACGCAGCATGTTGAAAAAGGAATGAGTCTTGCTTCTCTAGTTATTCGCACTTATATATCCCTTCGCAACTCTTTCTACGTCGGTCACTCCGTTGACGAGTTCGATGAAATTGCGTGCGGTAGATTATTTATTCAATGATTCACCGATAGAGTTCTGAACGAATTCACGGTATTTTCCATTTTTCAGCGAGAATACCTCGAAGAAGTGGAATTTACAGGGAATTTTTCAATTTTACTTACTTGTCTCTCTTGTGTACGAGAGTGTAAAGTTTTGTATGAAAAAATAATGGTAACGATGTCGAGCTATGTCTTTAAGTCTTCGTTGTTACGCTTATAGCTCATGAACGTGGGGACAGAATTATCGCATTAAAAGCTCTAATTAAGGCGTTTAATAGGACTGCATATATCATGATTGCGTTTATGGAATAAAAACGCTTGTTATTATAGAAGTATATGAATAACTGAAATAACGGTAATATATAGTAATTAAAAATAGATGTATAATATATACAAGATAGAGAAGACCTTTAAGTCTCTCTACATATTTATATATATTCACGTGTATAAAATTTCTGCATCCATGCCACTTTAAAAACTACTCAAGACCGCGCCTATACATGCTTACATAACGTGCGGTCGCATAGCTTCAGCCCGCCGGTAATAAAATTGATTTGCACGCAAACAACTCGCTCACGCGAAGAAACAAGCGGATTGTTATTGTCGCCGCGGTAGGGGGAGAGAACTTCCCAACTGTGTATATATACGCGCAGAGGCGCAGGCGCGCGCATAATGCAATAATCTACGAGGATCCACGGGTGTATATACTTTCCCGCGCGTGTCACTTACGCGCCGCGCGCTGTCGTCATCAACAGCCAGGCTTCGCCGCGTTATAAAGTAGCCTTGCGCGCGCGAAAAGCTTGGGGGAGGCAGTAAAGAGCCGCGTAATAACCGGGGAACGACGCTGACGATGACGACGGCGACGCGACGCAACTTCAAAGTGTTATAAAAACATTTTATCGTTCACGGAAAAGCCCGCTTGTTCGCCTGTTTGCGGTGTGTAAGCTTTATACTGCGCTTTTCTTCGCACGCCCGCACGCGCGTGTCTTCGTAAAAAGGTATATACGGATGACAATCGTATATAAGCAGAGGCAACTTGTTTCGCGCGAAGTTTTGAGTGTTGGGAAGAATTTTTATCGCTTGTATACGTAAGTGTAAACGAGGCTTTTAATGATGCTGTCGAAGCAGCAGAGTTTGACATCGGATTTGAATGCAGCAATCGGAAAGCGAGTGTCGTATAAGGGAGTTCAAATTACAAGCAAAGAAACTTATCTTGAGTAATATAAAAAGTGTTTTAAAAAGTTCAAATGTTTTTCTTCTTCTTTTTATCGCGAGTATAATAAATTAGCATGTTGATGAACGTTACGTAAGCGACAAGAATATCTTGACAAATAAATTTTTTTATACATTGGAAACGGAAATATAAAAAGACAGCTTTAAAGTGATCGGTCTAATGTTCGGTATTTCAAAGTAACAAATTCAAAAACCCTGTCTTTTCATACATCTTTCAAATAATAAACTGGTACGTACTACTACCTTGAAGCATTTCAAATACATCATCTTTATAATTCCGTACCGATTTTACAGAATATTTTAATACATCTTAAAGTATTCTGACAAAATTACATCAATTTGTGTGTAATTTTATTTCCGAACGATTTCCAAGCTCTTTTAATACAGTTTAAAAAAAATCATCAAATATTCAATGCTATATCCGCAGTAACTTTAGAAGCAGTTACATATAATACTTTTATCGACGAATATATATACATTTTATACTCTTATACATAATTTACACATTTTTGTCGAAGCACAAGTGAGAATCGAAATTCAATTCAAATTAACGAATAAAAAGTGAGTTGTCGTCATGGCGTGTATTAATGAGGCAATCAGAGTAGTCTACACAAAAATCATTGCGAAGGTGCTCCTCCGGTACGAGGCATCGCAGGAAACGCCCTCGGGGGTGCACGAGCTCATAATATGTGTGAATCAAGCGTGCATACGTGAACGTGTGCGTATGTGTGTACGCGCCATCGCAACAAGTAAGCATGCGCACATACGCTCAAGCAGTGTGTGTGAGAGAGAGAGAGCAAGTGAGAGGAAATCGAGCCGAAAGCAATTATTCCTTGCGAGGTGTCGTGCGCCCCCTCTCCCTCGCTGCTGCTTCCCCCCTGCTACGATCGCGTAAGAGCGTAATTATCACTCGGGGAGTAAATACGGTGTTTGGGGGGCTGTTTGTTTAGGAAATCTCGTGGATTAGGAGCTGGAGTCGTAATACGTGTAATAGAGTGATTCGCGAACCACTAATTTGCGTATTATGTTTTTTCGGCGCGTTAAAAAATAGATAAAGTAGCATAACATAATTTGTCAGAAATTCAACTTATAAGCTAACAAAGAAAAATGCAGAATGAAAATACCTTCAGAACATAAATTTATAGAATAAAAATATACACTGTGCCTATTTTTCAATACAAAATACACTGTTTAGGTCGATACTAAATACTCTAATAGGTAAATATAGCTAGAGAGTTGCAGAAAAACACTATATAGAGGCTTGTCTCGACGCCTATTTAGAATAGCGGGGAATCCCTAAAATGCCCTTTTCTCTGCGCATACCTGTAATAATCCTAATAGCTTCTGGTGGCCACGTGGGGCACGATGCTTCTAGAAAATATGCGACGGCGGGTCAAAAGTCTTCAATAAAAGGTCATAAAACTCTAAACTAAACCCCGCTCGACTGTCGGCTTCGCGCGTGTGCTACAACAATTTCTTTTTACGGATTTTCCCGACATAAAATTCTATCCTTTCCAAAATAATCCGCATTTTTTCATACCAACATTTAACACTAAAGCTATATACTATATATCTGCGGATAGGAAGAGCCAAAGCACAAACAGATCAGTTCAAGCTTCGCACGTAGAGAGACCAAGACAATGAGAAAGTGTGACAAACCATGAAGTGAAGAAACAACCGAATCCCGTGTGAACCTCGCTCCCGTCTCCTTCCACGCATCGAGATTCTCCGGGCGTAAGAAAATACCCGGTAACCCACACCTCTCGAACAAGTGCGAGAAGCACATGCACACAGTGCGCATCTTCGGCGCCCCCACGTTCTCACAAAAGCGGAAATAAGATCGAGGAAACACGCGCGCCCCTGTGACGACAACGACGACGACAAGTGCAGACCGAAAATCCTCGTCTCGCAATCGAGCACGGAATAGAACGCACAAGCGAGAGACAGTGAGCGGAGCAGACGCAAGAGTGGGGGGAGAATACGCGCGCTCTTGGCTACTATATATACATATATACGGCGAAGGGGTAACTCAAGACGGGTCTAAGTGAGTCTTCCGGCCGGTCGGCAATGATAGCCCTGAGAACTGACCCGACGCCCGCGCATGCACTGCACGCGCGCCCTCCTTCCTCCCGGCCGCAGCAGCGCAGCCCCCCGCGACGTGTCACAACATCGTCATCTCAATTAAGTCTATATATCGCTCGCTGTCTCTCTCTCTCTCTCGCTGCGCGCCGAATGAATAAGACATCAGGAAGTCGCATTTCGGCTGACGTTATTTTTTTGCGACGGCATGTACGTGTGTGTATGTATATGTATAGCCAAACGTGTGCAGTGGTGGTGTCGTTTAATGATTTAATCCGGCGTGATTTCCGCGCGGGTATATATAATTCTGCGAAATGTCGAGGGCCTGTATAGCGCGTTGTAAAGTTTTCGGTAGCACGCAAACTGTAGATGAGGGGGGGATAGGATCGATTGGTTTTTAATACGATAAACGTGTCGACCGCGCGCACACCAGTGATATGCAAATACAGCCGCGGTGCAGTGTATTTTATTTAAATGACAAGCATCGAGATTAAAGGTCAAATTAAATAAAAACGTTTACACCCCGCGTGTTTTACATTAATTTGGCGAGGAGAACACGGCCGCGGATTTGTTTCAATTATATAGTCGGCTGCCCGAGCACGGGGGACGATGAATAGAACATCATCTTTAAATAGTTTTTTCTTTAAACATTCGCAGTACGTTTATGTCATCTTTAGGCCTGAATTGAGCGCCACGTGAATAAGAAGAAAAGAAAAGCTCCTTCATATATAATAGCAGCAGCCCGTGCGGTGGCTCTTCCTAATCAGTCGTTAGACACCGGCCGCGTTGATGAATGCGACGTACACCCGCGCGGCCTATCTTGAGAGGGGGTCTACGCGACGAAATCTCCGACGAGTCTCGTGCGCGTCACGTAGCTGCTTCACCTATCATTAGTGCGCGGGCGTCTTACGTTATACAGGCTCCTCGTAGGGGCTCTTTAATGAGAGCCTCGCGGTCGCGTTTAATGACGTCGGCGAAGAGGGAAGAGCGCGTTTAAGGACTAGTAGAAGCTACGCGCTCGCTCAAGGGTGTAATTTGTCTTCGGGGCCACTTTGCTTGTCAAACGGCCAGCGAACTAGGCGTCACTGTGCGGGGCCGTATCTTTATTGTCGCGTTGCAGATTTATAGGCTCGGGGGCGAGACAACACACTGTCATTATCTATGATCATCAGGCTGGTATAAGTATTGCGGCTACTCACTCGGCCTATAATAGATCTTAAGACGGTAGGGATGGGGTTACAAGCTAAGATTCTCTTTCATTCGGTGATTGATTAATTATCATCTTTAGAACTGATCATATATATATATATTATAGTGTTGATTGTTTTCAAAATGATATAGGTATAATAGGAAAACGATGGATACTTGGGTAATTGTATTATCAGTAATATAAGTTCGCTTCGTAGCACACTTTTCAATGACTCAATAGATTGTAACGGGCCGTGTAATCTCGAGCATGCAATCTGCGTCCCTCTTTTCCAGCGCGGCTCGTGATTAAAGTTGCAAAATTTCGCGTTATTACGCCTACCCACCGCTCCATTATACGGACGTCCGACGTGCGCGGGCACGATATACTTTTCCAAACTATACCCACGCCTCTTGCTGCACCTGCTGTTGATGCCACACCGCAACCTGCATACGCCTCGCCCACTACAGCTATTTACACAGGATCGGAAGATCGCATATACGTATGTAACGAGACAATCATTACGCGAGTCGAGAGAAAGGCTCTCGCGTGCAGGCCACGTCATTGCTACACGCAATGCATATATTAGTCCCGTGCCGCGCGTGCGAACTAAATGAAAGAGAGCGAAGTAGCGCGTCGCATCGTTAAGTGTCTCTTTCTCTCTCTCTCTAGCGCGCTTATACTCGGATCCGGAACTCGCTTACAATGCCGCGGAAGGCGATACACTTGGACGATCGTCGCGCTCGCGCCGCAGTCTGTCGTCAAAGTGTCGTTCCCGCCCCCCAAGTAGCTCGCGCGGCCTACCACCCGGACAATAGATACATACGCCGGGGGTCCGCGAGGTGTATGTATGTGTGTGCACATACTACACGGTGGTCAGTCGAGCCCGTCTCCTCGCGACTCACTGTCTACGTCTATGTGTGTGCGTGTGTATATCCACGGGCGGTGATTGCCGTCCGTGTCGATTTGTACATTGGCTACATGTTCCGAATTGCCGTGACTGCGCGCGCGCGCGAGTCTGAGAAAGGAGATATGAACTGCGCGTCACGCACGCCCCTTCCGACTATGTGCATGCGCACGTGTATATCTATGTATGCGAGCAGGTATATGTAAGAGCCGATTGCCGCGTGCGATATATTTTCGGAGAGTGGGGGGGACGCACAGGAAGTATATACAGCGACGCGCGGAAAGATATCTGTCGCGGGAGAGAGCGTGCTAAGTGTCCGGAAAAATTAGTTCCGATCTTGATACACACGCGGTGCGACGGTCATTGTGCGCGCCAGTGCGACAATGGGCGAGTTAATTAAAGCTCGGGGCCTGATTTTAATTTAATGCCGCCGGGTTTCTTATTTGCCGCCATCACAGGTATAGCAGAGGAAGTGTTCGCCTTTTTTTTCCTGTATAGTGGCCGAGAGCCATTGATGGACATTCTTTTTGTCGAGAAATCTAGATTTTTATAT
>JAPYZO010002952.1:0-13621 GCA_030522905.1 Torymus flavipes | reverse complement strand
ATATTTTCTCGACTTTTCACTCTCCGAATTATCGAAGTATGTAGGTATTTAATTGCGATCTATATATTATAATTGAAAGGCAAATTTTTTCGCTAATTCGATGAGTTTAATATTACTTTATCGAACATTCGAATAAAACTACCTAGCAACTCTCGACCAAAAGAGAAAACCATGTCAAAAAGCATATAGGCAGCACACGCGTGCGTTGCCGAACGAAAAAGTTCTTCGTGGGGGGCGGGTGGCAGGCAGGCCAGCGTAAATTCATGCGAAGCCCGCGCTGCGGAGCGACATCGCTCTGGTATTTCGCGCAGCAAAGACTCGCCCGTCAGCGCCCGCAGAGCTGCGCGAATTCCTTTCCCGGCCGCGGCACATTTTTCTCTCCCCTCTATATATACGGCTATAGCTTTTCCCCCGTATCCAGGCGCGGGCTTCGGATTTTCGCTTTATTTCCCGCGCGCGTCTTCGTTTTTCCCCGGCTAGTATATATGCACACACACACATACACGCACGCATGCATGCACATATACACACACTTATATAGGCGGGAGGATTCGATAAGCGCAGAGTCCAAGCGCGTTAATCCCCTTTAATTAACGCTCAGCTCGTATGAAAAGCGAGAAGGAATTTCCGATGCAGCGGCGGCGGTCATATCAGCTTCGCCAGCGTTAGAGAGAGAGAGAGAGAAAGAGAGAGCGAGAAGCCAGAGTTCGTCAGGGGCGCGGGGAGAGGATAGATGGAGGGTGGCGATGCGCCGGCCGAGGCAAAAACAATGCAACGACAGCCCTGCTGCAGCACTGACAGCCGACAGTGTGAGAGATGAGGGGACGGCGAAATGAGAACGAAAGTTTGGGCTGAAGTTCTAAGCTTCTGGGGTTAATAATAACGTTGTCTTATTCCACTGAGAATTATCATGAAAATATTTTTCGATTGCTCAAATTCTCTGATGTGTAATTGCTACGATATTTATATAAAAGCAAAGAAATATTTTTCTCCGCGGTGGTGCGGACGAAAGATGATGCTCGCCTCCCCCGACTATACCCCACCCCCGCTCTCGTCGAGTCCGCAGGGGCTGAAGGAGTGCAGCGAGAGAGAGCAAGGATGCACTTGAGAGAGAGAGAGAGCTCGGCGCGGCTGCGTTTCCCTTATTTCTTCAATCAACGTCAGCCGAGTGCGAGAGAGATAGAGAGAGAAAGAGCGACCGAGGCGCGTCTAGTGTGTGCCTTGAGCAAATACGCGAGCCGCGCAGACTAGAGGCCCAATGACTGCATCATCCACGAGGTGGTTAGTTATGGGCTAGACTCTCGCTCTCTCGCTCCCTCTCTCTTTCGCTCGCCCGCTCGCCCACCCTCGCGTCTGCCTGCGCCGCGGGTATATAGTTGCACCGTTGGCTGCGCCTCTGCACCAGACAGTCATCGAATCGATTTCAGGCGCACGCTCATATATATATATACACCGCGAAAGGGTAACTTCATGATGTGAGCTCGTTTTCGCGTTTGTGCTGGATGTATGTGTGTTTGTGCGGTGAGCATAATGTGCACCGCGCGTTGTTATTCAGCGTGCATTTTCATTGCCTTTTCGGGATCTGAATTTTCGACTGCTTTACACTCTGAATGAAGCGATTTTTCACGCTATTAATGATGTAACGATGCAGACGGTGCTAATAGAACTTTTAAATATTTAATCTTGCAGAAAATTTCATGTTAAAATTAATGGACTGGGATATTTCACAGATTATTATTATGTGCTTGCTTTAAGATGAAACATTAAACGTTACTGTATATATTTGTCATCTAAATGGTTAAAAATATTTAAATTTGATTAAAAGTATAGTTATGGTTCAAAGTTATATAATAGCTTAGGTTTCATAGGCTCAAAATAAATCGCAGTTAACAAAAAGTTGGTCAAATTCTTATGTAAATAGATGAAGGAAGTAAGAGTGACCGGAAGCAGCGTGTCGCACATGCATCATAGATCGGCTAAACAAGCTGTTTAGACGACTTGAAGTTAACCCAAATTGACTCAATTAGATTAACAGTGTCGTGGCGCATCCGACACTTGGGAACAAGCCTAATGCATGTCACACTCTCTCGCCTATATATATAAACACACACATACAAACACTTACCCGCGCGTGTATATAATCCGACCTAAGAGAGATAGAGCCAGAGAAGGTCCAACAGAGACCGCGAAGCTTTTGCTTCTCATGCAAATTGTCATTATTCGGACGTGTCGCGGTATACACACATATACGCGACGCAAACGCGTGTGTGCGTAGAGAGAGAAGTAGAGACTCAGTTCATTCATGAAACTGCGCGCTCTGCTTTTTTATTCCCTCCGAGTCGCAAATTCAGTTGATTAACCAAATTGCGGCCGTCCGAGAACGAGGCAAGAGCGTCTCTCGCGAAATTGTCACAGTCGCCTTCAAAGGAGCTGTGTGAATGTCTTTTTCCGTGCATTCTCAAGCTTTTTCCAATTCGCATTTAAACGCGTAGTGCGTATGTGTCGAGGTAGTAGACGGCGAGAGCTGCATATTAGTTGTGAATGGAAAAGTAGCCTCAATAAAACGTTGTAACCTGAGACGTTTCGAATTGGAAAATTAAATGTACTTATACACGTAGACGAGAGCCGAGGTGGGACAAAAGCTGCCGTTCTACGATGAATGAAACTTATTTAGTTCGCAATTGAACAATTTTAAACTTGATAGAAATAATTATAACGCATTAACTAATAAATTGCGGCCGAAACAAAATAATTGAAATGATATAGAGATTAAATTATAAAAATTTTCCATTAAAAAACAATTGAGCTCTGAGTTAAAAAGCCTATATATACATATCATAAGTTTAATCGCGTTTATGGCAAAGGCGGTTAATAAAGAAGTAGACGGCCGGTAGGGGCGCAATAAATGAGAAAAAATTGATCGTTCTTTCCGCACGCTTATGCATCGCAGCTCCCTCCTCCCATCTCTCTCCCGACACATCAGAACGTCCGCCGTCGGCCGTTCAAGTTTCAGCCGTAAATTACGAACACCACCACGACAAGAATCGCGCCTATATGACACTGTCCCCGTCTCTCTCAACGGAAGGCCGCATCAAGCGCAGGAGTAACGCTTCCGTATTTTCGGGGCCCACGCCGCTTATATATATTCGCACTCGCAAAAATAAATTGAGGCGGAGACGAGTCAATCGTCGACGAGAAGGAGAGAGCGTGTGTATATATATATAAAGCTGGTCCGATGCAGCTCCACACGCGGCGCGTCGATTGATTCATCTCTCGTCCCCGCGCGTGTATATATATACACGCACATCTTCCGGACGTGCGTAAGTAGCCGACGTGTCCCTGCGCAGCGCGAATCTCGGACGTGTCGCCTCTCTTTCGCTCGCTCGGCCGCTCGTGTGTGTCAATTTGCACGATAGGAAGGAAGGAGAGAGAGAGGCAGATTGGTGTGTCCGCTCCTTGGGTAGCAGCTAGAGCGCGGCTCGACTCCCTCTTTCTCTTGCTGATGCTGACTCCTCTCTCTCTCTCTCTCTCTCTCTCTCAGTCTCTCACTCTGCTCCCTTCCCTGGTTATAGGTGCACGCGTGTGTAGCGCGAGCGGATCGTCGGAAGTCACCTTCCTCATTATCATACCGCTCGGCGGAGAGTGACGGCACACAGCCTTCGACAACGTCCTCTGCCCCAGTGCCGCCGCCGGTCGTCGCCGCAGACTCTCCGGAGCCGCGTCAGCCTCTTTCGACCCCCTCCCCACTCACACACACACACACACATACACATATATGAGCACGAGTGCGCGTCGCCTCTTTGTCTCGCGCTGATCGCCACTTCGTTCGTGTGTACCGAAACTATACCAGGTCTTCATTGTAAAACGCTGCAACGGCGGTGAATTAGAGTAGGAGTAATGATAGTAGGGGGAGAATATGCGATAATGGCCTCGGCTGATTTCTAGAAGAAGTGTGCCTCAAGAAGATCTCTTAACTGAAAATTCACAAAATATTAACATTTTGAAAGCCAGTTTTATAATATTTAGGTTACCACATTTCATTCCTGTACAATTATTTCAGAAATGAGAATTAATTCAGAAATTATTAAATCGACAAATCTATACCTTCACTATCACGAATGATTTACGATCGTAACGACGTTACATCGGTAAAGGGCTACCCTTTCGCTCTTACACGTCTGCCAAAAATTAGACAGCCTCCCCCTTTGGAAAAAGCGCGCGTACGTACTCGGTATATCTATAGAGACGATGGCCCTCACACAGTGTGCTCAAACCGACGAAGGCCGTAGCCGCTGATGCACCGTGGCCTCGCGTCGACAGCTTACGTGAGAGCCGCTGCCGTACCGACGACGACGCCGCGACCACGACGACGACGACTGGGGGACAAGACGCAAGTCCATTACACTCAATCATGCCGTGATTGACCCTAACGATCGGACCACCGCTCGCTTTACTCACATACACGTATACGCGTCTACGTATGAGCATACATGCAGCGAGTTGCTTGCTGCACAAAGTCTGCGACGATGATGCACTTTTGTCCGCGTGCGCGTTTCGGCGGGAGTGCGACACGTTACATATATATTGACATTCCCAATTGCGTCTTCAAAAAGGATAATTATTTGGAGAGACAATTTTTGTAAAAGAACATGTAATATATTACTGTATATTGCAAAAAGTAGTTTCTATTCATATACATATATGAAATTGGACTTTATTAATCTTTTGCAGGCTACTTTATAATCCCGTTATTATCTACCTCGCCATTACAAGCATACTTTCAACATAATGTCGTTGTATTATTGCCACTCGATGATCCATATCGGCCGTGTGTCTTCCGACTCGCCCGACCTGCTCGGCTTCTCTCTCTCTCTCTTTCTCTTTCTACTCGTTAGCTAGGGCGCATAAAAGCCAAAACCTAAAAAAGGAGGAAAACAAGAAAAGCGAATGCGCCAACAACAAGACGGCGGTACGACCGGTCGTTCTGGCTTGGCATCCTGGCGCGCTCGCTCCCGTCATCTCCCGAGAAGCGGCGAAACTTTGGCAATTGAATATAATTAAGTAAGCGGCTAGCGCGAGAAAAAGAGCCGTGGATTCGTTGGGGGCTGGCCCGCTGCCACAAGATTTCTTAGCGTCCGCGAGCGCCAATATGCCCGCGAATGGCGACGGCGCGCATCTGCATAACGCCGTGAAAGAAGAAGAAGGAGCAGAAGAGGTAGAAGTATAATACCCGCGGCCAATAAAAGACACACGTCGTTACACGCGAGAGACTCTCACGAGATTTTGCCGAGAAGAGGATAGTTATATTGTCTGTTGCTTTTTTTTAATGCTCGCATCTCGTTTCGGAATACGCCGGGCGACTGTTTTGAAGTTTCGTTCGCCAATGGCGCGCGATGCTGCGTGTATATGTATATATCTGTGCAGGCGGAAGATGCACTTCTCTCTGTTCCTCGTCTCGTGGCCGTCGTTCAATTTTTGCCAGTAGCAGCGAGAGAGAGAGAGAGAGAGAGAGGGAGAGAAAGAGGAGTGTAACAGCTCGCCGAGAAAGTTTGAAATGTTTTCCCATTATCGCCAAGAATTATTGACGTCGTTCTTTTGTAGCGTCGCCCGTTGCAGCAGCCTCGAAGGAAAAGTTTAATGTATACCGCGCGCATGACGGTTATATGTTGGAGATGCAAGCGCTATACGCGGTAGTATACGTACATATGCGAAAGAGAGAAAATATAATGCTAAAGGGTTTTTACATTATTGATGGGATTTCATTCGATAATCCATGCTCTTCTGTATAGATTCTTCATAGTGTGGTAGAAGTTATTTTAAATTTATCGTATTTGTTAAAAAATGTATGCACTACGTTTCTTCCGTAATTTCCTAATCTTAGAACTTGTAAAATATAATTAATCGAAAATCGTTAACTTAAAATTAACAAAAACAAAACTAAGATGAGAAAAAAGAATTAAATACCTGCAATACAAGTGATTGCGTAATCCAAAACAAACCCTATGATCGCATCTGACACAAAGAAAGTCGCAACCGGAGATCAGCATCTTCACCCTCGGCGTGTTTCCGTTATCCGTCACTTAACGTTTTTGTCGACTTTCCTTTCTCTCCCCTTGGCAATTCCTTCCCATAAAAATCCCTTAAGAAAGAGAAAAGAGAGTCCGTCGCTCGTGGCTGGCTCGCGCCAAAAGTCCGTTGGGCGCGCGCTCCACCCCTATAATACCTATATCTCCCCTCGCGCATGCGCCCCGCACCGTCTTCGACTGCGCGCGCGCGTGCCAAGACGTTGGGGGGAGATTTCTTAAAGACGTTGGGGGGGAGAGAAGACTTCTTGCCGAGCATTATCGCGCGCCGTGGGGCGACACAATAGAAGCCGAAACGTCGGTTACGCCTTGATACCGCGGCAGCTGGCACGCGACTCTCTGCTCCTCCGAGGTAAAAAGTGTATGGGGAAACGAGGTTTCTTAAAGCCACTCGCTCGTTCCTTATAGTCACCACCGTCTTCTTCGCTGCTTCGAGGGGCTCCCCTTGCTGGTGTTTTTACCTTAGCTCGCATATATGTAGTCCCCCTGCGTTCGCCTTGGGTCTGCCGTTTGCGCGCGCGCTCTATCTCTGTGTACTCTATATCTGGGAAGGAGAGGGGGGAAGTAAAAGTCTCGAGGAGCCAGCAAAGAAAGAGGGGAACCGGTGTGTGTACCTGGGCATTTAAATCGTATGGGTCACCGCTCGCGCCATCCGGCCAAAACCACCTGAGGGGCCCCCGGTGCAGTCGTCGGCTGTCCTCCTTTCTCTCTCTCTCTCTCTCTCTCTCTTTTTCTCTCGTCGATCTTGTGTGAAACCAAGGGTGTCGAAGAGCAAGCCGAGGGGACTTTTAAATTCCCGCGTATATAGCCTGGCAAAGACGTTACACTGCGCTCCGAGTGTACGTTGCGCCGTATATAGGTGTATGTGTATACGTATACGCATGGGAACTGCATATAACTGACATAAGACTTCGAGTATATCGAACTCACTCTCTTTCTATTGTATATACTATCTTTTCGGTGTATAATTTATTGAATAAAAAGATTCTCATTGTTGGCTATTGCTGAGCAGATAAACTTCATCTTAAACTAAAAGTTCTTTTACTAGAATTTTCTTGCTGAATAATATGCTACAGGTCGTTCAAAATACTATAAAGTAAATGTACTGAATGCACGCCGTCGCTGTATAAATAAATAATGAATGCAAGTTATCTAAAAGCTGTCAGTGTCCCATTTTCTGTTTTTGATAATTAATGCCCGCTGAATAAATCTAAATTACTGACGTTTGCAATTACAGTTAATAATTATAATTAAATCATTTTTATTATATTCAGGCAGATAACAGCAATTATTTAATTACAAAAAATCTTGAATAAAAAGTGTAAATTATATCAATAAAATCTTTATAAAAACAAGAAAAACATTATTTTAAAAGCGAGATCCAAATGTCCTGAACATCAGGTATAATAATCGTTCGACCGCAGCTTCCATCATTTTCATTCGACGTAAAGTGTCATTACGCGAGTGAAAATTCGTCGGCCGGAATATCGGGGGCAACAACCGTTGTTCCTGCACTCGTGATGGCATTTCCTTCCCGAAGGGCCCCGCACGTTTTTTGCAGCTTTCAATATCAGACGTTAGTGTTTCCCACAGAGAGAACGGGAGAAGGGAGCGCGGCAAGCGAGCAAGCAAGCAAACGAGAAGTCATGGGAACCCGTAGACGCGCGGGACACCCCTATAAGTAAGAAAACGCTTCCTGAAAAATCTCTCAGAGGAGATGCCGAGGAGAGCGCTCGATCTCAGCTTGGGAAACGAGCAGCTTGATCGGCCTATAGACGACGGTTACACGCTGGGGTCATCTTTTAAATCTTCTCTGTCTCTGTCGGTGCGACGCCGTTCCCCTTGCACGACTTGCGTTCTCGCGCGCAAACGCTATACGTGCCTCGGCAAACACAATGCCACGCAGAGGCGCCGGGTTTTCCCGAAAAATCCGTTAATATTTAAAGTTGAGAGAAAAGGAGGGACGATTCGGAGACGACTATTTCCTAGTTTATGGCTTTATACCTGAGTTAATTTCGCTGGAGATTGTCGTGAGACTTTTCGATGTGCGAGTTGTTCACATTATAAAAAAAAAGTGGAAAACGGTTGCGCGGTTGAATTTAACGATGACAGGTGTTACTATTCTTTATTGTATTGTTTTTCGTCCTTAGTGCATAAATATTATAAGTTTTTTATTTCAAATAGAATTTCAGAATTAAATTTGTTGATAATTTTTCATTGGAGACGCTTCAGTTTTCAATGACTACACAATTATTAGTCCCTGAAACGAGGGTATAACATATGCAAAACACGAAAAACAGCTCACCTATACACAACCGCACGCGTTGGCTAATGACCTTCCACGCAAGAGTTTATACTCGACTCTTTAAAGAGTCATACCGAAATAAACAGGTTAATATGTGGGTGACCCGTTAAAACATTCGCTCTCTCGCACTCGCTTGCATGTAAATATAAAGTTCAACAGTCGCACTCGCATACAGACTCTCTCTCTCTCGCGGGCGCCAAATGAAAACGAAAATGAGCGCGTCGACCGATAAAAGCGAGAGTGTCGTTCTCGCGAACGCGCACAAAATGCGATAACAATAATGCGATCGGCAAATTGCTCCACTGCCGCACGCGGCCCATTGTTTATATAAAACTCGCCAACTCATTGGCGATGAAAGCGATCAAAAGGTCGCGGGTCGACGCTCTCCGGGCGCGCCGGCACTCGGATTAATGGATGCGCATGTGCAATATATCTCTCGCTCTCGCTCTCTCTCTCTCACGCACACACTTTCACGTTCAGCCGCCAACTGAAGCGGACTGCGCGAAAAAGCGAAACGAAATTTAACGAGCTGTGAATTATGAAAATCATCATTTTCGCGTTTTGCCCGTAAATATGCAGCCGCGAACCGAACGAGCGCGCGCGAATCCGTATCGGCCGAATGATCGAGAGGTCGTGCGTTTAAATAATGCCAGTCCTCTGACCCACCCACTGCACCTCCTTTTGCATACATTTTGGGTGCGTGCCAATTTGCGAATCGACGATTCCTCGATACACGGGCACGCGGAAAATAATAATAAAACAGCGGGGCGGGTCGGGGGGCAGGCGAGTCGACGCGCATTAACGCAATTAACCTTCAATTAATAACACATCAATTGACACCGGTCAACTTGTTGCACATCGTAGCAGTGCCGTTACCAGCCCACTACTACCGCACTGCTGCTGCAGCCTCGATAATATGCCGAGCGCGCGTGCACCGCGTGCGCGCCCTGCTGTTTGTGTGCATAATTCGACGTGTGTTTGCTGCCTGCACCCTCTCCCTCGTCTGCACTCGCGCCTGTGCATTGTACGCGCGCGCACCTATATAGTGCACAGACACACACATGCGCGTATACAGAGGTAGACGACAAGCTTATGCGAATGCGCGTAAATGATTGGGCCTAGATATAAGCCTGTATGGGTGTATAGGTACGTGTGTTCGTTCATAACGCGCTCTGTCGATCTTTCATAATATGCGCGTACACGCTGGTCGATTGGTATCTTTTCCTCTCTGTCTGCCTTTATTCGATTGCAATAATTAAGAAAAATAAGACTTCTTGACAAGTTCACATATTTGTTAGTACCATTCAGATTGACACATTAATATACTGTTATTTATATCTAAGAGTAACAATACCATGCTTTCTATATTATTCAGGAAAGCTACATATAATATTCAGGATTCTAATAAAAAAATACCTTCATTTCTTTAACATTTCTAACCCCACCGAGTCAAACTTATGTTTTAACTCTGCTAGCGATCGATAAAAGCCAACAACGTAGCCTAAGAGAGTCCCAACAGCCATTATAGGACCCCATCGAAAACACCGAAAAAAAAATAAGGTCCGTCTCGAAAAATTCACTTGCGGGAGGAAGTGCTACATTACTCGTAAACGACCTCCATTAACTATTATGCATACATTCGTATACATATGGACATGGACCGGTGATTACTATTGGGTTCCCATGCGCACGGGGGCCCCCCTGCGAACCACAGCCACATGACACACCCGCGCACGCACGTTTACATGGGGGGTTGAAAATTCCAATGCACATGCCGTATTTCTTCATATACATATAAAGCGTCATGTGCACGCACGCCATGTGATGGGCGCGAATATCGCTTCGAGGGTCAACCGTCGTCGCCGCTATCGCGATCCTGAAGGACTTACGTGCGCATAATTTTTCATGCAGGGCCTTTCTTAGGTCTGATATCGCCGGCTTCTGAATGAGTTGATTGAATTGATTGTGGAAAAGATAGGTAGATAGACAAAGAAAGAGGGAATGGGGAGAGAAATGGAAAGCAACTCTTGGGGCGTGAGAAAAAGTGAGTTTATCGGTCAGTTTATCTGATTAATTAAGTTTTCATTCTGTTTTTCATTTGGAATTTAAATAATGGATGGGATTATTAATAACTTGTTAGGACGATTCACCCATAGGTTACTTCGGGGGCAAACCGAATTAATTGACTGATGAATATGAGCATTAGATAGTTTGTTGTTTAGCTACTTATTATTGAAGAAAGCATTCTTATCCTTTTAGTTACAATACTTTATAGATGGATGAATTGAGAATCAATAATTCAAATATATTATCTAATTTTTCTTTCGCTCAAAGTACCAGAAAATACTTTATATAAGAATAAGAGGTTTAATAATTTAAAGATTTTTTTTAAATTTATTATATAATGGATTTTTTAAATATCGTGATCGCCAGAAAAAATGTTAAATATTCATCATTTCTTTAAATTTTCGAAAATCTCTTCGTTTTGTATCTATAAATGCAAAATATTATTACATCACCAAGAGTAGTACTTCAATTCAATATTCGATTTTACCATAAATTATGTGCTTTGCCTATAGCTATCAATGGCCTGATCAGGAAATGACGTGAGAGAGAGGGAGAGAAAGAAAGAGACTAAAACAGTGAAAAAGACTTCTAGCCAAAAACTATTCGCTTACCTATATAGCTATGTATACATACGTGCCTTTCGAAGCAAGAGTCTCGCGTACTCGAACGAGCTCTCATTGTCTGGTTGTACGACGTGAGCGAAAAAAAAGAGAGGAACTCGGATATAAAGGATACGAAAAAAAGAGGGAAAACAATGAGCGTCGTAGCGAAGCGCGGCGGCGATGGCGTCGCGACGCGTGGAATTCCATCGATTCGCCGAGGCGGCGCGCCCAGGTCATCCCGGCTTGTATCCGTGCGATCGTCATCAGCTTCCTCGCGGCACTTTGCTCTATCTCCGCTTCCTACGCGAGCGTCCGGTTCGTGCCGTTACAATATACGCGCGCGCACATGCCTACGCCTACAATACCTCTATACAGGAGAAAGTATATATATACGCGCCCGCTTTTTAGGTGTTCATCGCATCGTGAAGGCTCGCGCGCGCGTAATTAGCTTCCCGTATGTACTTCCGACTGGAGGCCCCCCTCGAGTTCCTGAAGCCATTTCCGATGCCAAACACAGCCCCTTTCCATTCTCTCCTTTCTTCCTTCCTTTCGCCCGCAGTCCCACGCATGAAAGCGCGCGCGCGCGCGCGAAGGTGCGTGCGCAAGGTAAAAACGCGTAAGGGGGGGCCCCCCTCGAAGCTCTCGCTTCTTTCGCCTCCAAAGTGTTTTCGACCTTATCGCGGAACGTCTGTTGAAAGAGGCCATATGGCAAGCGCGCGCGTATCGCGCGGTTTGGAGAACGGGTAGACGTGTGCAACGGCTCGATAAAAAGTGACTCTATACCGAGAGCTTTAGATAACTTATCGGGACTTGTGTGCGCGCCTGCGCGAATGAGGCGTTGATCAAAGCGTCGTCCTGCGCGCGTCTTTTGTCCGCCCCCGGCCGAGTCAAGTTTGTAATAACGTTAGTGAGAATGGGTTGTAAACTTCGGTATATATGAGAATACTAAAGCCTGGCTTTGTCAATCTATTCCAAGATAAAAGAAAATTAATTTCTAATACATGATTGCTGTAGAAATTGCGTGTTATTGAAGTTAATTTTATTTTTTTTAGAATCTGATTAATGATTACTTATATGTTTTAAGATCTAATTAGTACAAAAAAAAACTCGATAACGGATCAATTAATCACAAGGAAAGCTCATTTCTCACATCCCATCACATTTAAAAACCATCATCGCTCACCTCTCAAAATTCAATTTTGTCCGCGACGCACGCTCCGAGAATTTTCTGGCTCTCCCTCTTTTTCTGCTCTCCAGCATCGATCGCCGTCTTGTAAAGTCGAAAAACCGAAATAATAGATGTAGCATCTGCGCGCGATCTTTGTGTGGCACGTGGGCGAAGCGGGTCTATACACACTCACACACGCGTATATGAACGGGCACGTATACGCGAAGCTTCGCCGAGCCATTGAGGGCAGGTGCTTTAAGCCGCTCAGCTGTTGCTTCGAGGGCTTCGTATACGTATACGCACCAACACATCGACTCGCGCGCGATACCGACAGTTAGCGCATTCTCGTTGTGTTTACTATTATGAAAATAAAAAGACAAACGAGCGCGTTTCTGTTTGATTGGGGGGTGGCGACCGCGCATACGCGTATACACATATATATACATGCGCGCCAAGGGGGGAGCGCGGGAGGCTAAGCGCGAGGAAAGCGCTCTCCTCGATAAGCGATTATCGATCGACCTTTATCGCCGACCATGAGAAAACAGACTTTTATCGGCGCTAGCCGATTTGCGGTGCTGTGAATACCGGGTGTATCTGGTGAGGAGAGCGAGCGAAGGCTTGAAAATTACGCGCGAACTCCCCTTTTCGTAAGTGAGTAATTTCCTATGTTAAAGTCACGGCAAATAGTGCTATATGTACAAGCTAGCTTGACGCTGATAATAGAGATTATACGCATCCGTATCTTTTCAAGTAATAATATTTTTAGCCTTACCAACATTTTAATGAATATCACGCGTTTATTTCTTAACGATTCTATTTCCCTTCTGAGACTATATAAGTCCCTTATCTGCGCATAAACGCTCTAGTGGCACACGGCAAAGGCGGAATGCGTGAAAAAGGAGGCATCAAGCGCGCTCGCTTGTACATATACGGATATTCTCATGTGAAATCCGCGCGAGCCAAGATATTTCCTCTTCCTTTTGTTCGGTTCTCTCGTGCGTGCGTCGACCACCGCGCAACTACACATACGTGTGCAATGTTTGCGAAGCGGCAAGAGAGAAGACTGCCTCTCCCTAAGCTGCTCGCTATATAGTCGCGTATGTCACAGGACGAGAATGAGAACGTCACGAACGTCGCTCGGCTACTTGGCGATTCTCGTAATAGGAACGCATGGGAATATAAAGTACGCGCAAGAGACACGACAGGCGACGCACGCAAACATCGCGACCGCGAGGCGCTTCTGTGTGATGGAGAGAAAGAGAGGGAGAGAAAGAGAGTCATAGAGAACTTTGCTGTAAGTTAACACGCGCGGTAGCTTATTACGAGGCATGTCCTCTCGTAATGGTTTCATTAAAGTGTGATTCGCTTGGTCAGGCACATAGCCTTCTTTCTTATT
>JAPYZO010002951.1:0-13631 GCA_030522905.1 Torymus flavipes | reverse complement strand
TTGAAACGCACATTCGCATTAATGTTATGTTTATGGTATATCCGTGTATTTCTCATCAAGAAAAATGACAAATAAGTTTAACAAAAATGCCAGTAAAAAGTCATTCACAACTGCCGGACACGATTATGTCAATATTTACAATATTTTAAACAATTCAAATTATATTTTTATTTTTCTGCTGTTTTACTATAGCCGTGATGCATGTACAGTATAACCAAGAGATTAAACTTGTTCGTTTGAAAACAGGTTTCTCTATAAGCAGTATTTTTTAGATTGTATTTTATGATGAACTTAACGAATAAAAAAACTAAAGAGTAATAAAAATACTCCGTTTTTTCTCGTTGCTATTTCATATTGAATTGTAAAAAGCATTTTATTCGAAACTGCAGTTTAAAATAAACTTTAACAGTTAAAGAAACGCGCATTAAAGTAAACGTAAATCGGTTACGCGTAAGCATTAAAAGGGAAATTCTTATAAGAAATTATTAAGAAATGAGGTGGTATAAAAAGTCTCGTCTAATTATGCAAATAGTCACCCGCAACTACGCGATAGCCGCATATAATACGCAGTGCTTTTACTTCTGAAAGCAAGCAGGATATTTCCAAGACGCCTGCCTTTGCATCAATGATCCCCACGAATTTGGAAATAAAACGGTAAAAGAGACGCGCCGCATATATTGGATAAATCCACAAAATTTCCGGCTCTCGCTCGCGAATGCGAACGCGAGTCACGACCGCTCACTGATTTTTGCGCCTATATAGAGAAAAATCGGCTACTACTCGTCGGTGGCGCGTGAAAAAGCATTGGCGGCGCTCGCGCGAGTGAAAAAAGGCTTCTCGAGTGCACTGACACACTTTTATCCTAAGGACGACGAGATGGTTTTCTCGAATTTCGATATCGAGAGTTTCTCTATCTCTCCGAGACTTATTTCTCTCGCGCGCCGTTTCTCGGTGTGTATTTAGCTTCGCTCCTTTTGTCAGCGCGCGACCAAGGGAGAGAGAGAGGCAAAAAGAGCAAGCGAGAGAGCGTTCGCCAACGCCGAAGAATTTATGTTGGTCTTGTTTCTATGTATAATGCGACCTCCGCGCCTATAATATCGAGATCAGTGTAGACGCGCGAGTGCGACGATCTCCGCCACGAGGAGGAGGCGGTCAAAGTCGATAGCGCGAATGTAAGCGCGCTACCTATTTATGCGTTCGTGCTAGTTCCATAATAAAGAACATAACGAGACTTTGTTGTGAGTCTGTGCGCGCCCGTGAATGGAGAAGCGAGCGCCGGTGATTGTTTGAGATAATAATGCTTTAAACGGAGAGAAGGGGCTACCGACGGAGCTTCATACATCATGAAAACACCTCTCGCGCACTCTGCTGATGATACCGGGCTCTATTAATTGCCTAACTAGCAGTTACATCTATTTACATCGCCTGATGTCACCTTTTCCGCGTTCGCACTTGTCAAGTCTTGTTCTATACATATATAAAAAAAACGTTGAACACAACATAGTGCAATAAAAAAAATAATAATAATAATAAACAAAACAACATATACCGTCTAAAATAAAAACACGGAAATTCAAATGGAGTATACTTGAAATTAATCACATCGATATGTTTTGATGATGATTTGCCTATACATAGGTGAACATTATTATAGGTTGATTTGAAAATACCGCTGCGTATTTCTACGTATAGGTCATTATTTTGAACTCAATTGGAAGCGAAGGCCTTTGGAAAATTATGTAGTCATCGTTTCTGTTTTTTAGGATCTTATGGTTTTTTACATTGAAGGTTCTAAAAATTCAATAAACAACATCTTTGTCCCAAGGCTCTATTGAAAAGTAAAGAAGTGCTTATTTTAAAGTTTTCACGATTTCTTTCAGGATTCTTCATTCTGAAAGCGTACAATGTGAACAAAAATGACTAAGTACATGATTAATTGTTTTTTTAACACGCATAATATATTTATATATAGAATAACATACATAACTAGAATAATAAATTTATTTTTAATGAATGTTATTCGTTTGATTATAGAATTTGATTTGTGTAGAAAAAAAAAGTTTGACACTGTTAAGCAGAATGTGTATTTCGTATGCCATTTATTGAAGGCTGTTAATTAAAAAACCTTGAAGAAGAAAGATGGAGAAAAGGAAATGTACTATATATACTAGAAAAGAAGATTAACATTATTAACAAGGAAAATATCGGAAGCGAGAGCGCTATGAGAAGGATCGCGCCTTTACCACCTTTCGTCGACTGTCGCTATGGAGCTCGCGGATAAATCCAGCGACGCAGTCGATCAGGTCGCGTGCCTGGTAAGTAGGTAGCAGCTGAGCTGCGTAAAGTAAACGGCTGATGCACGAGCGCTGCAGGCTGGTTAACCAGCCGGGAAGAAAGCGCGCGTCGCTCGGCCGGGCGCACTCACGGCTGACGCGAGCGCGTGGGCAACTGCTGCCATCTGCTCGCCACTATGTACATGCGCTCTGGCCAGCCCCCATTGATCGCGACTCGGCGCGAGCGCGAACTGTCATATGGGATCAGCTGATTCGGCCGATTCACGTGGGAGGCGATCAGCTGTGACGGACCGGGAGGGAGCGTGCGCAGAGTAGCCAAAGAGCGCAATCATGGACGGCGAGGAGATCATCGACGAGGATTTCGACATCCCAGCTATGAAATACGAGTGTAAGTAGCAAGATTTTGTTGACCGAGGTAGCAAGCTTAGGGGTAAAATGAATTGAGAAACAGTTGCAGCAGTGCATGCGGGAAAGGGCGCTAGGCCGTTATAACGCATGCCGCTTGAGGCGGTAAGCAGCGGTTCGCGTCGAGCGGTTCTTGCTCGCCTTCCCGTGTGTTTCGCATTCTTGCACCGCTCCTTCTCACCTTCCTTGTCCAAGATTTTTAATGGCATGTTTTTCCCTTTTGCAGATCTGGACCACACGGCCGACGTGCAGTAAGTACACATGACATTTCATACGTAGATGAGTCATTGTTTTGAGGTTGGGACGAAAACGTGGCTCGCCATAGGTGTACGAGAAATTTCCGCTCTTAACTCTTTGCTCCGTTAATCCCCATTCCATTTGGATTGTTTCAAGACTATTCCTTGCCGTGAAATTCGAGTAAATGGTTAGGAAAAGCCGCGGATGGCCCTCGGCACGGCCGCAATGAGGTTATGGATCGAACTTAACCTCGAAAGCCAGCGATACGGTCTGCAACGCTGCGGTACGCGGAGGTTATATATACCTACCGGCGCGCGGGAAATGCTATAGTTTACGTACTTATAGGTACATTATAAAATCTCTATTACCAGGCTTCACTCATGGGGCGAAACACTACCGGAGGCTTTCGAGCAATGTGCCATGGCGATGTTCAACTACATGACCGAGATCGAGCGCGTCGACATCCAGCAGGTGCACCATGTAGAAGCTGAAGGCCACGACATGAAGAGCCTGCTCTTCCACTTCCTCGATGAATTACTATTCATGTTCTCCGCTGAGCCCTTCATCGTCGCTCGGGTATGTCCTCGACACTTTGTATATATGTATATATCAGTTGTCAACAAGTAGTTAAACTCAAGGACAAAGCTTTCGTGGGAGCGGCGGGATGTTTGTAAAATCATGAATATTATTGGCAATGAGAACTTTATTTGGCTATTTATATCCAAGCGATGCGGCGCGAAAGTGTTGCTTATTATAAACAGTTTTCATTTGGTTATATAAGAAAGCTATAAATTTAATGGTATCTGCAATGAGATTAAATTTGCTTATCAGCGTTTAAAAAGAAATAAAATTTTCTTATAAAAGTGTATACTTATAAACTTTACGCTTAAGACAATCGCGTTTTCTTATTAAAAAAAAAAAAAGTTGAGTTGTACAGCGTAATCAAATCATAGATTAAATTTATGAAAACGACTAAAGAAATGTAGATAAAGCAGTAATATTAATTACAAACAATTCGGACAAAGCATCAAGTATTTGAAGAGAAATGGACAAATGTCTTTGGATTTATATAGGCAGTCGATTATTTTAGATTTACTCCGTAATTTCAGATCTCTCTTATTGCTCAAGCTCTCAAGTGCCATGTAAATATTTTAGAATTAACAATGTTTCTATATGCCAAACACTTTCTTAGAGAGTTCGAGGTGTCTCAACACTCGGACGAATGTAACGAACAATTGCGTAACCTTTGTTTTTCTGCCTAGCGATAATAAAATACTTTGCATAACAATAATGCGCTCATATATGTATATATATACATATTTTTTGTATATATGTATATATACATATTTTTTGTATATATAAATATATACATATTTCAAAGACTCTCTGAAACATTGCAAAAGAATGGGTATACATTGTAGGCGGGAGGCTCTCGGCGAGCGATTAGAGAGAATTCTTTCTCTCGCGCTTATATACTCAAATCATTAGCATATCTCGCTAATTGCGCTTATAAGAATATACGCACACACTGCACATACATCTGTATCGAATCTGAAAGATAAGACTGCTCGCATACACTGATTATAATTCTCCTTTCTTTTTCTCGGTACCGTGGCTGTACAGAAAGTCAAGATCACGGAGTTCGACACGGAGAATTACAAGATAAAAGCGCGCGCGGTGGGCGAGGAATTCCACATCGGCAAGCACACCCAGGGCGCCGAGGTGAAGGCCATCACCTACTCCGCAATGGAGATCTATGACAGGCCGCAGGTCGAACGGCCCGAGCTCTTCGTCATCGTCGACATATGAAGTAGAATAATAGGCGCATGACGACGTGTATGTGCGAACAGAGGGCCACGAGACGCAGTGCCCAGCGTTTTAAATGGCCGGCCAGAGAGGAGGGGGAGAACAGCAGCAGCAGCAGCAACTTCGTAAGAAGCTCTACTTCGTCTTTGTGACGAACGACGAATTCGAGGGAAAAGACATGAGGGGGGGAGAGAGAGAGAGAGAGAGAGAGATAGGTGCAGAACGGGCGCACAGCCCCTTTGCAAAATTGGGGTGCAGTCCTTTTGTATACTTGCGTGTGTATTAAACGCTTCGAATAAATACGTTACGGGAGAGAAACGCGCCGTGAGCGCACCGGGCCTTACCCCCTCCCTCTTCTTTCCTTCCCCCCGTCGTTCTCCCTCCTGCTTTCTCACTCACTCTCTCCTTACCCCCGTCTCCTCGTCATCAGGCCCCGCCAGAGTCAGATACGTCTATTCGCACCGAGGCGCCCGACTCCGCGCGACTCTGCTATTCTTCTTAGCGAGTCTTGCGCGCACACGCATCACTTTTTTTTTCTCTCTCTCTCTCTCTCTCCCTCTTTCTTTTTTTCTTTGCTCGCCTTTCTTACGACAATGACGTCTGTACGCGAATTCATATGCCTCCCTTTTTTTGTAAGCGCGATGTCTGTATAACTCACTGTAACTTTATTACTTTTATATGACAGGCTTATTATTGTGCATTTCGCAAAGAAACGGCGTAAGAATTAATTTTTTATATGGTATAAGCGTAAGACTAATAAAAAAGCTGTGTGTATATATTGTAAGAAAATGTAGACATTGCAAGAATGTCAAGGCATTGCATGCGCGCAGTTTATATGCGGGCCGATTATTTTCGCCAGTGGCACATGCGCGCGCCCGCTCGCGGACCGGAGCCTACTTATAGGCTGTATGCGGCGCAAAAACTCGGTCCGCGAGAGAATCTCATGTACCTACCTATAGACACATACTTATCTGATGTAAGCCCGCGTAACGAGTCTACACAGTCGGAGAGAAGTAAAAGACCACCCGAAACTGCAAGACGTGTCATCGAGGCGCAGGCGATGCGGCGACCATAATCAAAAAGACGAAATAAAAGTGGAAAAATAATAAGACGAAAAAAACGTGTGTAAAACAGAGAAAAAGGGTATGCAATAAAAGCAACAACCCTACCCCTAATACCTCCTGCACCAGCTCCTTCTCCCCCTCTTGTTCCCCTATACGTGCATGTCGCGTCGAAAAAATTGTCCAATTACGGGCGGATCGCTCGCAGGCGCCCCCGCTATATATGCACGAAGTACGGCCCTGCTGCTCGCACTGCACCGTCCTCGTCCCTCTCTCGTGTGCTCACCTAAAACGAGACGCGACTATTGTTGCGTCCCTTTAGAGGGACGAGGACAGCTGAATGCTATATAGCAGCGCGCGTGTATAAGGTATATAGCGGAAGGGTCGCTCGTTCGGCCGCTCTCGTGCGTTAGACAAGGAAGGCGAATACTATCTCGGCAGCGGGCAGAGAGAGAGAGAGAGAGAGCGAAGGCGCGCAAACCGAGGGAACGCGTCGCGCGCGGCTGTTTAGTTTCGTTTGGGAGCTCGCGCTTTCGGAAGCAGCGCGCCCGCGAGAGAGCAGAATAGTGCCTTGTGTTCGTGTGTCTCGAGTGGGACAGAGAAAGCGCGCGCGCAGTTAAGTACTCCCTGCAGTACGTTGCACTCTCAGGCACCGAGAAGCCGTGCCGCTGGCTGGAAGCTTCTGCTCCGACCCGGGGACACCTGGCACACGAAATAATAACGGGAAAAGTGTGTTTGTGCGCGCAAGCGGCACAGCAGCGAAGTAGGAGAGAGACAGAGCGCGAGAGAAGTAAAAGTGGGCCCGCTGCCAACGACGTAGGAACGCCTCCGCCGCGTCACAGTCCTATATAGCAGCCGCGCGCGTCTGTGCGGAGACGTTGCCGTTTTCGCGTCGTCGACTTACTATCGAGAGGCGACGAGGGGCAGCGAGACGAAATTCCAGGAGATCTCTTATTGTCGCTGGCACGCACTTCCGGAGCAGGGAGAGTTGATCAAGCTCCGAGGCAGAAACCTTTGGTTTATACAGTGCCTGGTCAAGGATTGGAGCGCAGAGCCGGAGCAGCGCTGATTAGAGTGCGACGTGTCGCTGATAGGTATTAAAGGTCTGAAGCGTATCTAAGTGTGTAAACGTGTGCGCTTGTTGACGCGTTCGAAGGCTGGCAGAGCCAGTGTGCGCATATCAGCCGGCATATCGGCCCGGTCAGCTCAGCGCGTGCAGCGGACACTAACCTTCAAGTTGGGAAAGTGGAAAACGCTCGCGCGAATTGCTATCGTGGGAAAAGGCGTCAGCCCGCTAGACGGCGGGTGGCAGAAGAGGGAGCGAGACGGACGCTGCCTATAGTCCTCGCGAGGTTGGCAGCACTAGGGACCGCGGGAAATACGAGCACGGTTTTTGGCGCGCAGGGGCGCTTCGATCAACGACCGGCAGATGGCCGATGCAGGCGCCCCGCAGCCGCCACCACCGCCGACGGCGACGACGAGGACGGATAGCAGCAGCGCAGAGAGGCGCGTCCGGCAGTAGCGGCGACTGCGTAGGAGAGCGGAGCGCGCACGAGGTGATAGCGGCCCCCGGGAGGAACTCGCGGAGCTCTGCATAGCGCAGCCGGAGAGCAGCTCAACCGAGGCCCATAAGCATCCAGTCCGCCGAGCGAGAAAGACGGAGCGAGAGGAAGAGAGAGCTCACGAGCCGGCCTCGTGGCGCTACTGCTCATTATCGCGAGCACACACAACTCTCTCGGCTCGCCAGCGCGTTTTTCTGCTCCACTGCCACGAGCAGAGCCAGGCTCTCGCAGCTGCAGCAGTAGTAGGAGCAAGAATTGCGCCAGACGCAATTTCGAGAGAGCATGCCGCCTACGCCGTCGGCCTAAAGTCGACACGCTGCTGACTGCTCTCGAGGGAGAGGGGCCGTGTGCATCTCTCGACAGCCCCTAGGGCAGCGGGACTGCACGTACACACGCACACGTTACAGCGTATAGCGCGGCCAGCGAGAGCAGAAAATGGAGACGACGAGCAGCAGCGGCGCCTCGTTGCGCTGCTAGGAGAGAGAGAGAGGCAGACAAGTCGCTTGCTCGCTCGCGCTCAGAGGCCCCCTTTAAATAGTGTGCGTCCGCTGCACGCATACAGACGCACACACGAGGACGTCCCCGAAAGCGCGACTGTCCCCGCGGTTCGCTCGTCGCTACAAGTCAAGAGGCAGCTAGCCGATGAAGATGCTCCGGAAAGACTGACGTCGCGCGAGGGATCGGTCTCTGGAGGACACTGGCGCGGCCGAGACACGACGGCGGAGTACTACATACGACGAGCAAAAGTAAGTTCAACATCTAGTCTGTATATCCTATTAGCAATGTATGAAACATGCACTCTCTACCTATGTCTTCATACTACACTCTCTACGTTATCATTCCATTATTTTCTTTGAACTGCTGTTTTTCGAACTATTGAACGCGTTGTGTCTAGGATTGTCCGAGCGCGTGCGGTTGATGGAACCCGGGGCTCGACGTCGGGGCCCCCCGGCTCCGCCGACTCAACGGTCGCTTCATCTCTCTCTCTCTCTCTCTCTCTCTCGCCCCCTCCCTTCTCTTGCGTTCGTGCTCTGGCTCCTTTTCACAATGCATATTCCCGAGCAGGCGACATGGCTAAAAAAACCGCCGGCGGGTTAGCAGGTACCTCGCGCGGCCGGAATACTCTCTGGTTCTCTATATCGCGTGCACTAGGAAGGCACCGGGAAAAGCGTCGCCAGCCGGCAATGGATCGGAGTCCGGCTGCGTCCCGGAAACCGCGAGTCGGAGCGGGAGAGAGAGAGAACGAAAGCGGGCGCAGGGGAGAGAGAAAAAAGAGGAGAAAAAAGGTCGTGTGCTCAGCGGTGTGTGTGTGTGTGTGTATACGTTACACGCGTTAAAGGCTAATGAATCGAAGAGAGAGAGAGGGGAGGGCGGGAGGGGGAACGAGAAAGAAAAAGCGAGTGCGCGGCGTGCATATAGCATGGCTCGCGGTTTTGGGAACATGTTGTGGACTCGTACTGGCAAATGTATTTTCTCGGCAGATACGATTCGGGGGAGCAGGAGTATATACGTGAGGAGCGGCCAAGTTTTCGTGCCGGTGAAATCGACATACGCATATACATGTTGTACGGGACGAGGGGGAAGCGTACACACACACACAGATAGATTGGAGCAGCGGGAGCCGACAACGACCAAGTGTCGTCTCTCTCTCTTTCGTGTGGCCGCAACGTGCTAACGATCTGCACTCGTTCCTCGCAAGCGGTAAGCGAGAAAAGCGCTAGATAGACATTAACGTTAAAGCCGCTGGGAAGCGGCTCTTTAAAAGCTCCCGTTTATACAGCGCGCATATCCGTGTGTTGCTCGTGCTGTAGTACAGGTCGCGCGACACCAATTCCGACGGAAGTCACTAGCGCGCTCGCTCGCGAGAGCGAAGCACACCGAGCGTATAGCTCTCCACGGCTGCTTCTGTTCTCTTTTTCTTTGCACTTCTCTCGCAGTCGCTCGCTCGCGCCTTGGCTGTTTTTACGTACGCGCCGGGCGAAAAGACGCGTTTTTTCGACGTCGCGCGCGCGCACACATGTTATACGTAGACGCGAGCAGAAGCGTAGACTACGGAGTAGCAGCTCTCTCTCTCTCTCTCTTCTCGTCGTCATCGCAGCGACACCCAAGTGCAAACGAGCTTAAAAGGAGACGAGTTGCTAGCTCGCGCGTGGAGGAGACACAAATGCGCGTGTGTGTACATGGACGGGAGAGCGAGCTCGAGTATATAGTGCACGAGAGCGATAGCGTCTCTTCGTATTGCCACAAAGGCTGCCGTGCAAGTATATGTAGACGTCACGGGTTCGCCGGCTAGACTCATATAATTATACACGTGTTGTCGTGCATACTGTAAAAGAAGCGCCTCGTCGAGATTCCCGTGCGCCAGGCATATCACACATCCAGTAGCAGTTCGCATGTACGAGGAACGGTAACGAGCATGACGCGCCTATTATTACGGAGGGAGAGGGGAACAGCTGATCGGCCTCTGTGTAGCTCTATTGTCTCCTCGGAATCCCCGCGCGCTAGCGATAAAGATAGACCACCGGGAGAGAGAGAGGCGGGGAAAGATCGAGACGAATGCGAGCGCGGGAGCAGCATCTTTCGGGACGAGATCGGCAAAGAAACAGTAGGCGAGAGGTATGCACCGAAATGTCTTTGGGAGACTTAGATAGGTGGATTTTGGACTTGTCAACTATCTGATTTAAGTTAACAATTGGATGCTCCAGTTCCCAGTCAAGTTCAATTATTATTCATTTTTGTATCATTTGGCGGCTCTCCAAGCAACGACATTTCTATGCATCTCGAGAAGAGCAAGCTCCTCGAGCTTTGTAGCCCCCTTCTTTACCCTCTCTCGGCCGTCCGCGTGCATATACACAGATTTCCGCTGGCAGAGAGCGGCTTATACACATGCTAGGTACGCGGGGGCTGTCTCCTCTCCAGCCTCTCTTTTCTTCTTCCCTCGGTTCTCGCTCCTCCCTTCGCCGCCCCGTGCGGAATGGATTTGTCGATCGCGAGCTAGCGCGCGCCGCCGCTGCACGTGAGAGCTTTCGGTGCTCCCTCTCACGACCCGGCCGGCACCCGGTGCGGCTGCTCCGGCCGACGCTCTCCCCAACGTTGCGCGCTCGACAGAGAGAGAGAGAGAGAGAGTGCTGGGGGATCGATATTTTCAAAAAGCGAGCCCTTTCGTGCACGCGCAGCAGCGGCCGCTGCCATAACTATATATTGCTGTTGCTGATGCTCTGCGTTTTCTGGATTTCAACATGTGTATACGCGATTTCGCCAAGGGGGACAGCGATAGCCTAGGTCATGAGAATTTTTCTTCCAACGGAAATTGGCCATTTTCAATAGGAATGCACAATTATTTAATTTGATATATCATGAGGCATGCTCTCAAGGTATAACAGTTGATGCAGAGGATGTAAGCGTGGCATTCGTATTAATCCTTCGATACAGACATGTAAAGAAGTGTACAGTAGTTTTTCGAGTGCATATAAATGAGTTGCGAGCGGCAAACCGGTTACTGGAGCACCGTTACACACTTGTAGCTTTTCGAGGATGACAGATTAATGGATATGGA
This sequence comes from Torymus flavipes, assembly GCA_030522905.1. Lineage (NCBI taxonomy): Eukaryota > Metazoa > Arthropoda > Insecta > Hymenoptera > Torymidae > Torymus > Torymus flavipes. The sequence continues at coordinate 2,710 of JAPYZO010002951.1, read as the reverse complement.
AATCTTTCAAAAAATAATGATAATCTTAAAAAGTCAAATTTTTATTTCAATCCATCTCGTCGTTTCTAAAGCGAATTAGCTATATAACAATGATAAATCCTTTTGGATAATTCATATAAGTTCAAAAAGACTTTTTCATCAATTTTTTCTTGTTTTATCATTTATTAACAGAAATCTGATAATCTTCTCTGTGACAGCTGTAAAACAATAATTATTAAAGCCGGAAATAAAGTGATTTTAAAATTAGCCTCATTTAGATTCACAACGCTCCTCTCTATCTCTCTCAACAGTATTATCAAACGCCAATACATCGTCACAAGCATTTTACGAGTAAAAGCCCCTGCCACTCGCGGATCATCGGATCCTGAATCGAACAGTCAATCCTCAGGTTAATATTTGAGCGTTTGCAAGAAATTAACGCTAAGGGGTATATACTTAAGCGATTCGCTTAATGCTGTACGGTTCTGCTCTGTCGAGGCAAAATCCCCGCGCGCTCTGGCTCTAAGAGCAGGCCCGCGTCTATATAGGATTGCGCTATAGGTACATGACCGCGTCGTCGCGACACATTCCGCAATAATGGCACTGGCTAACGAGATTGGAGCGGAAAAAAGGACGACAGCATTTTTCATCGTACTTATACAGGTATCGGAGGGGGGAGCTAAAGCAATTTTTCCGGGGAGGAACAGCTGATGGCGCGACACCGCCTGCGAACTAACTTTTCGAGGGAGCCAGATGCCTCACACCGTTAACAATCACCAATTGTCGCGCCGAGATTCAGCCGAAAATTGATTCATTCAGGACATCTGCACGCGCCACTATGCTACTGCTGGTCTGCCTTAAACAAATAAGTAGGAGGGGAAGAGGACGCAGGACTTTACTAATTCAAACTGTGTGTGCATCAGCATCGTGAGAGCGTGCACCCGCTATCTCTCACGCCGACTAGTGTCGAGCAAAGTTATCTCATACGAAGTAAAGACCATCGTCTTCGCGATAATATCCTATAATATATAGTAGAGAATGTGGCAAGTGTTACTTCTGAAAAGGTATTTTTAGTGGAATTCAACTGCCTCGTGGCTTTAGTGGGAATCCGAAGTAACGCGGAAAAACGCATCCTCGATAAACATTCGACTGTTCTTATTACTAGAAACTTCTTCTCTCAAGAGGGATTACTAGCACATTTCAAAATTAACAACTATCCTTGACTCGCTGTATAGTCTGCTATATCTGTGAACTTTCGATAAGTATTTTGTCATTTTCACGTCCACAATGCCGAAAAAAGTCTCAATTAAATTCAAACTATCTTTAATCTAAGGTTTTTCTTTTTAAATAATTAACAATTATGTATAAACCTAATTTTCTTGACGATAGACTTAATAATTTATTTAAATAAAGTTAAAAGACGAAAGAAACAAAATAATCATTAAAATTTTCTGTATAAAGAAAGAAATTTCTAAAAAAGAAAGAAAGACAGGAATATAATACAAACCCATGCGGAAACAAAATCGAAACAGTCGAACAAATTCGATTATACGACCGATCAAGAATTGGAACGCCTCCTCTCTCTCATGCATTCCCTATAGAAAATAGCCAAAGCAGATATACTGTAGCCGAAAAATAATTATTTTTGAGATTAAAAATTTCTGTCAAGCCACTCGCGTACGCTCCAAAGTATCTTATCGTACATTTTTTCTCGACGTAGCAATGTGCTCTCTCTCTCTCCCTCTCTCTCTCAGCCAGGCACGCAGCCGGGCAGCGACTAGCTAGTGCGATTCCCACATGGAGTGCGCGGCTGGCGTCGCGTAGCTTCGACGTTGACGAAGACGGCAAATTCGTGGCCCGTTATCGCTCGGCTTGACGCGTTTTTTGCGAGAAGACACGCGACTACATACTTGGGCGACGCGAAGGAAAAGGCGTCGGGTGCAAGGCGAGAGAGGAGTTTAGCTACGAGATTTGCGCAGCGATAAGACGTATACGTGATGGAGGGGAGGGGGAAGCTAAGCTACGCTGGTTACGTGTGTGTGCATGCGTATGGGCTTTTGAAATGCCCGAGCTATATAAGCCCAAGAGAGGTCGGCTTGGACTTGGCACGAGGCATGAGAGAGTGTGAGAAAGCCGCGCATGCAGAGTATCGCTCCATATAGATAAACAAAAAACGTCGCGCAGATATCGACTTCCGTTCCTTGGACGCCCGGCGACGACGTCGGCGACGATGATGACGGCTGCGGTACTGATGTCGGCGTATACACACACGCGGTTTTTTTTCTCTCTCCGTTTGCTCCCTCTCTCGTTCCCTCACCAGCATTTAGTGTGGCGTGCGTGCGCGCTGTACGCGAGTAGTCCTCTCGCTCTCTTGGCTTCTCTCTCTCTCTCTCTCTCTCTCTCTCTCTCTCTCTCTCTCTCTGTTTCTCTCGCGCGTACCGCCCTGTATAAGCCATCGGCAGAAAGAAAAGACCTTTTGAAAACCGGTAACTTTGGAGAAGGAAGGAGCGAGAGAATGCGCTCCTTCTCTCTCTCTCTTTCGCTTGCACTAACAGGCAGAGGGAAAGAGAAACCCACGAAGAGCGAGAGAGAGAGGGAGAAGGAGACAGGGGGCCAGGGAGCGATTATGCGAGAGAGATTCCTTCCGCAGGAGAGCCCTGATCTTCTTTCTTCCCTCGGAATGCGCCCGAAAGTCCTGCGAGCGAAAGACAGAGAGAGAGAGAGAGAGAGA
>JAPYZO010002950.1:0-13633 GCA_030522905.1 Torymus flavipes | reverse complement strand
CGCCGTGGCTGCGGGATTGCGGTCGCGGTACTCGCGAAGAGGGCTGATGTTTCATTGGCTCTTTGTACGGTGTATATAAGTATATCTTTAGAGTTTTGTGTGCATGTAGAAACTACTAATTGAGTATCATATAAATGTTTGATTTTGGGTGATATACTGTTATAGGTACGAATGTTAATCGTTTTTCAAAACGCACGACTCACATCTAACTTGGGCTACAACATTGAAAAATTTCATGTCTTGCATGGTTCTAGTGAATAGGAGAAATTGATTAAAACCAGTGATTTTATTTACGTTGATAAACTAGTTTCATCTTAGCTATTTTGAGGTCTTTTTTTGTAGACTGAATTTCGATTAGAAAGAAGGAATCTTATTTCATTCAATTTCATTTTATCAAGTGACTAGAAAATAGCTTTTCGTGTTTATAAGGCAGGTAAACACTTAATTAAAAGAAAGATAGTTAATTTTCTCAACTTAACCATTTCTCAAATATCAATTGAATTTTGTATAAAAACTACAATAGCATTTCCCATCAACGCCGCTCTTTAAAACTATCCATCGTACAAAAGAATCCATTGACACAATACGAACTCCATCGCCGTGGTCCTAACCTAAAATCAAGAAACAATTCGCGAAAGGGACAAAAGCGCTTATAATTCACGCGTGGCCCACTTTTCCAAAGGCCTGAGAGGCAGCTACCCGCAGAATAAATATTCCAATTTAGCAGCTCGCAATGGGGAACATCACCAGCCGTGCCATCCTTCATACACTGCACACACGCGCGCGCACGCCCTCGCCAAATATTACAGATGGTATTGACAGACGTGCGGCGCGTCGAGCCGCGCACGTCCGGCGAATACTGATGCATTTAAATTGCCGTTCGCGGAAATTTGCATACCGCGAAGGGCCGCCCCGCTACTTCGGACCTTTCTCTCTATTCACTTCGGTCCTACATACGTGCAACTCGAAAGAACATTTTTTTTTTCGTAGTTATAGTTGCTTCATACGAGATGTGTACTTTGCCGAAATTCTGGCATTCGCTGTCACGTAATGGTTATGCGGTAATAAAATTATGGTAACAACAATGATAAACGGTTTTGTGGGCTGATTTTTATTTTTATTCATTTAGCTATAATCTTTTCTTTGATAATCTTTTATCTCCTCATCACATTATACTGTCTTGTCTTACTCATCTAGTATTTTGTCTATTATTATTTTCCACTTCCTCTTTGCCTTTTGTAAAGCACTTATGGCCCGTTTAAGTAAACGTAATAATCATTTCTTATTGAAACAAGCAAAATAAATTTCTATATACTATTATTGCGGCACTACATAATAAATTATTAAAAAAAGTATTTAAAATAATCTTTTATTAGATAAAAAGGTCACCTGGTAAGTGATACATCATGAAACGATGATTAGATTATATAGTTATAAAAGCACGCCAAGTTAAGTAATGCCATTTTAAACTTAAAACCTATAAATATCCTGTAATAAATACATCGTTCTACAAAGTTTCCAAGTAAAAACGACGACACCTTCTTTATTCTTGGAACGAAAATTAACGAAATTTCATTCCAAAAATAAACAAAGGTATTCTCGTTTTTAGCCTCGAAACTTTGTGAACGATGTATTACAGAATTACGCAGGCCAACTGAATTTGTTCAAGGCGTAGATTCGCCAATAGAAGAGGTTTAGTGATAAAGTACCTTTAACTCGATTCACTTTTTAGTCTATTAAATTTAAAAATCTAATCAGTTTCCATAAAATTATTTTCATGTTGATATGAAAGCTATATACAAAGTATTATCAAGTTTGAGAAGATATTCCTTCTTATATTCTGCAAATATAACCTGGTAGAAAATCAATATTTTATAGTTAATGTGTTAATCAAATGGAAGCATGCTGAATAAAAATCAATATGTATTAATAGCACAATGTACCTAAAAGTATTGCCAGGAGTTAAATTAAATCACTGTTGTCAAATGTAAATGCCAAAATTTACTTTCAATTGGTAAGTAATTATGAAATAAAAGCAGACTATTTTACATATCTATAAAATTAGCTAAAAAATAGGTCATAATGCTAAACATTTCTACCAGGGTATTTAAAACTATTATAAACATTCAATCAATTTTGGCTTTGAGAAGAAGCGATGTTTTAAGAAAACGCCACTGGTTGACGTTTCGACAGTGAATGCCGTTCTCATCAGAATTTTCAATGAAGGAATATGAAGTTTGGACGAAAAAGTTAAGTCATCTTTTGATTTCGCTGGTAAAATAAAAATAAATTTAGCAAGATGCATAAAGTGAAAATTGATTAAATACCAACTTTCGCGTATAATAGAATTCTGAATCAATTATTATTATAAACATTCTTATAATATACTGCAAAAGTAGCACTCAATACATTACATAATATAATTAATCGTGTTAACAGATTAAGGCAAATTGCATTATATTTATCGACTTAATTCACCAGTTCGTCCATGATTTACAAAGATACGGAAGGCGCCTATTGCAATCGACAGCCGTAATAGTGGCATTCGCAGTCATAGCTGCGCAGCTATTAGATACCGAAGTTTCGTCTGCCGATGAGCTCCAAACTAAGTGCTTCAGTTGAGAAACAGATTGACCCGAAAGAGTTAACCAATCGTTTTTGCCGAAGAAACTGTGAATGCCGATAAAAGCTATTGGCGGCGTGCCTTGGTTCAAATTGCTTTTCTCGTTCAATGATTCTGATAGTTCCTGCAAATTGATGCATTGTTATTATTCATTCATTTACCAATAGACGTAAAAATGACTATAATGTTAAAAAGTGACAATTTTGAGGTTAGGTCCGATTATTTTTAGCTATTATTTTTATTAAGGACTATTCAGTTTTATTTTTACCAAAAAATTGTTTAGCGAACAATCAAACTTTTGCAAGAAAATAATTCTAGTCTTTGTTTTCTTTCTTACCCGGAAATCTCTCGCATTATCAACGTCAGCAAGCTGCCCTCCCTGGTTTTTACACGACTTTCTGGCATCGTTCCACGTTAAAGGCCCTTTGTGAAACATATAGAGGGAGTAGCCACTTTTTACGCCCTTATAACTCGATCTCAAAATCTCTGATTTTCCAATGTTTTCAATCGGACGATCGTTGCCGCACTGGCAGCTGACCTCTTTTTTCGTCAAACGGTCTTGCAGCTCGTTTATCATGTGAAGAGTCAAATTTGCGGTGTAGAGCGAGGAGACTGCACTAACTTGAAGATCGGACACATAAGACTGCAGATCCACCGTCATGTTGTCTATGTTCATAACGATGTTGGAATCGTTGCACACTGCACTTTCCCAGTTTGCGAAAAAGATGTAGAAAAATACGTAGAGAAATATCTTGGACATTGTTTGCACTCTATTAATCGTCCACGTATTATTTTATTGAAAGAAATAGCAAGTATTCGTTTGCAGTCGATGTTGTGCGCTCTAGGTTCGCTTTGCTACACTGTCAGTTTCATACTAGATAGCAGCGTATAATCGTTGGCGAGAAAGAGATGTTCAGAAGTAATGGGCCGCACTGATAACCGCGAGCTAAATTTATCTTATGTCTTCGTTTGAACTGCGTCAAAGATCACTGTAAATGGTATTGGCAGTATATATATTGTTAGCATAATATAGCATTGCTCAAACCGTAAGTTTTCAAAAACCAATATTTGGTTAATATATAAGAATCAAGTTTAAATGAATATTTACTGTACATACATGTATTGTTATTTACGTAACGCATGGTATTTTCTATTTCCATGTAAATAATATCTACGCAAGAGAATCATGCCAAATAAAAATACTTTAAACTTAAAGTGTAACATTTATAACTGATTCCACAGTTGTAAATACTTTAATAATAGAATAGTGTTACTATTATTTTTTATATATCGGAAAGGTCTGACTGCGTTTTCCTAACGAGCCCGCCAGATAGTTCATTTAATATTTTATTATTTATGTAAGTTAGGACGAAAATTAAGGACGGGGACTTACAGTTTTTAGCTTCCTGTGATCAGTCAATTCATACTACTACAAAAATAAAAAGTACCTGTGTACGCTAATACTTATTTTCACAAAAAGATAAAAAGAATTAATTAATAATTCGTTTAATGTAGCAACCAAGGGGGTGTCTAAATCAATTAATATTTTATTATTTACTTGGTTTGATTATACTATTTCGTAAGATTTAATCAGTAAACAATAATCAAACCTTTTATTAAAGTGAAGACACTTCAAAAAGGAATAATTATACTAACAAGAAGAGGACACACCTTCCGGGAAACGGAGCTGGTATCTAAAAATGAATCCCATTACTCCTAATTCCATTTCATAGATCTCTTTTTCTGAGATATGGGCAATCTAATCTTAAATAGACTCTACTTTGTTGAAAATAATATCTTTTCTATTGACTGTTTCCTTACAAGTATCTATGATACATAAACAAACAAAAAAGATAATAAAAGTATACGGTATTTTCGTTGGAAAATCTTAATATTCCAGGAAATAGTAAGCTATCGAGAATAGCATTTAATAAGAAAGTCAATTTTCAACCATTTTCTTACGCTATCTTAAAATTTCCTAAAAGATGAATATTTATTATTTTTTCAACGAAACAAACCTTAAATTTTAACTTTTCAGTAAATTTTACAGAATTTCTTTAAAGTTTACAGTTATATGGATTCCTCTTAATTATAGAAGATTCATTTTATATATGAAAAGGATTTTCTGCTTGGGCCTTAATAAGAAGATTTCCTCTATCACCTAGAAGTTACTTTTGTGAGTGTACTAAAATACAATTAAAATCCATGAATTTCCTTTTATATTCTAATTATAAATTAATGTTGATTAACGCAAAAGGAATTCTTTTCATTTAATTGAATTTACTGAAAAACAGAAGTACTATGGAAATACCGTTGAATCATTTGCTCGTAAATATCAACCAGGAAGACTGTAAAAAATAAAGAACGTAAACAACTATCGGAAGAATGCATTGCATTTTATTCGCATTGCAGGTCAAATTTGATTATAAAAAATACATAATGCACATCATCAACAAAGTACATACACACATCATTAATCCATAATTTTTCAAACACGTAGAACTTACAAAATAATATTTTTTTGTCACTCATTCAATCGCAACAATCCATTCCTTAAATCATATTATCTTAAGGCACATAATCCTTCGCTCCGGCTGAGTATATTTAACATGTGATCGGCAGCTCGCAGAAAAACGCGAACTTGTCATGGCAGAAGACGTCGTCCATACCGCCCTGATCGAGCACGGCGCCGCAGTTCTGATTGCCACCGTAGTTATCCGGCTGGCCGTTCCAGTAGGTCGGTGACCAGTGCGAGTAGCCAGTCGCGTACAGCGACTCGCCGAAGATGGTAACCCACTCGCCCTCCTTGTAAAGGTCGTGGATGCCGACCAAAGCCTCCTCCTTGTTGAGGCCGTTCTTGATCGAGCCCACGGCCTTCTTCAGCATGTCGCTTAGGATCTGAAATCAATGCGTGATGGTGATATAAGTGATTTGTTGTTGTTGTTGTTGTTGTGTGTGTGTAGATACAATTTATGGACGAAGTTAAAAATAATTGATCGCATCTCTGTTAATTCAGTGCAAACTATTTGGAAATTGAATTCTGTATGTCATCGTATGTTAATAATATAGAGAAAGATCTTGTCAAAATTTAATGTGTAGTTTCGTGAATTTAGCCTTTTGTCATTAGCAGCTATAAATATCATGAGTAACAGGAAATTTATATAGAAAGTTTAAACAAATTTTGCAAAGTTGTCTTGAATTTCTCATTTGGTTTTATTTGTTTTATACTGATATTTATAAAATTTATTTCACTTGACAACGTTTTTAATACGTCTTTCAATATTTTCTCGTAGTTATGATATCTCATATAAGAAACAGTACATGTTACAATAGTACATTTCGAACAGCATTTTATACCATGAGCCCCGAAAAATCCTATACCAAAGTTATGATTTTGACGTTAGAGTGGTATAAATTTAATTTTTTAATTTTTTTGCTCATCACTTGTATTAACCATCAAATATAAAAATTAGTCTGCCTAATTCCAAAACAACTCAATTCATTAGATTTGCAAAAATATTCAAAAACCTAATAACTCCGATCACCCGACATTCAAATCTAATATTAATAATCCACACATGACAGAAAAGAGACACACAACTTGTTTCTCTTTAAATTTTGAAGAAAAACGACCGCAACAAAACTTCGCAAACCGGTATATACACCTTTGGAATGAAACCGGTTCGCCCGTAAGGTATACACGCGACGCATCCTTTCGTCCTTCCCCTACCACCTAAACCAATTATATACAAATCAGAATGAAACCTAATCACTCGCGAATCCACCTCGGAGACCCCATATCCAATAATTAGTAGACAATATACTCACAGCCTCCTCGGCGAGGGAATTGATGATGGCCAAGTGTCCCATCTCGTCATTGCACACCTTCCTCGCATCGTTCCAGGTCTTGGCGTCAGTATGGAGCTTGTGCGAGCCGATTCCCGGTGTGTGCACGTAGTCCTCCCTCAAAGCCGGATCGTCGACGGTGCTCGCCTGGCACGTGCAGCTGATATCGGCTTGACTCCGTCGCGTCGACAATTGCACCGCCACCGTCTCGTTGCGTAGGCACAGATGCATACTCACCTGGCTGCCCACTGACGTGACGGCGCCGTTCGCCAGGACGATTAGGAGAGACGCTAGGACGAGGAGCAGCGTACGCGTGTAGAGCGACATTTTGCGATCCGCGCCGTCGAAGCGCGCTCGCGAGACTAAGAGATGCTAATGAAACTCATCGCGCGCACGCGCTCGCGAGGCTTGTGTGTTGCGGTCGCGTGAGCGCGGGAACTAATATACTTACGGGGGAGTCGAGGTACACGAACAATAAATTTTTCTTTTCTTTATCAATTGTTCTCTTGTCTGTGTAAGATATTTAAATTTTGGGAAGGGGCATTGTTTTAATGCCAAGTTTTATAACAATACTTCAGAATGATCGACATTGGAAACAGGATATACAAGTGAACATCTTTTTTAGGTTCTTATTGGAATATTTAAAGCGTAAATTCCATTTGCGTATGTACACATGGTGCGCTGATATATATAGACGTAAAGAGTTTGCGTCACTGGGGCTTCCCCGGTCGTTCGCACGCTCGGTGTATAATAAGAGTTGCGGAATTAAAATGCACATTAATATAAACCATGGAAAAACGCGCGTTCATTATACTATATTCCTGAAAATGACGATTCAATTCATAATATGCCATTAATGATAGAATAATTATATTTATGACTCGAAGCAAAGAACCGACAAGAAAATATCGACATATAAATAGGCTCGGATTCAACGGAAATTGATTCATCATTATACTATTTCCTTTTGAAATAAAAAACAGTCAATTAAGTCATCATTAGAGTGATTTATTCCATTATAACATTCAAACAATTTTATCCGGTCCATGCATGTATGTACCTAAAATATTCGTACACTTACTCCAACGATCCAATTAAAGAACAATACCGACTTTTCAAGTCCAAATAATTAAAAAACGTCATAATTTCTCACATTCAATAAATTCTTGTACATCATCATCGTCACGCGCAATATAACGGCAGCTCGCAGAAGAACGCGAAGCGCTCGTGACAGTGCACATCGTCCATACCGCCCTGATCGACCAGGGCGGCGCAGTTCTGGTTCTTGTCCTTGTTGTCGGGCTGGCCGCCCCAGTACGTCGGCGACCAGTGCGCGTAGCCCGTAGTATAGAGGGAATTGCCCAGGACAGTCACCCACTCGCCCTCCTTGAAGAAGTCGTGGACGCCCAGGAACGCCTCCTCCGTGTTCGCCCCGTTGCTGATGGAGCTTTGGTGCTTCTTCAGCATTTCCACGAGCACCTGGGTAGAACAAAAATATATATTATTTCAAATTTCCTGAATCTTAATTATTAATAATAATAATCAGAAAAATATAGACGAACTGTACCCTGATGACCATATTTAACGGAAAATCAATTGGCATAGGATTTTATTTTTACATTATATTCTACAGAAATGTATAATATTTAAGTTTATGATTTGTCTGTGTATTACGAATAGATCATAGAACCAGCAAGGTACATGCAATCAACAACCCTTACACTCTCCTCAACCCTCGAATTGATAATCGCCAGATGTCCACCTTCCTCGACGCAGGTCTTTCTCGCGTTGTTCCACGACTTCGCGTCCGTATGGAGCTTGTGCGAGCCTATACCCGGCGTGTACACATAATCCGATCTCGTGACAGGCGACGGGTGCTTTTTGATAGGTTCGCTCGTGCATCGACAAGTCACTTCGTCGCTATGGGGGGTTGTAAAAACCTGCAGAGATATGGTCTTCTTGTTCGTGCAGAATTTCAGGTGCGTCGGACCGACTTCCTGCGAGGACGCGGCGTGCACGAGGAGGACAGTGGCGAAGATAACCGCGAGACGTAATGACTGCATCGTGACGTACGATGATCTGGAATTTAGCGCTGTACGGAGAAACTGAAAGGGAGAGCAGACATTTGTTGTGTATAATATCACTGGGATATATGCGATGATTGTTATCGTGGGGAAAGATGTTTATTTACTCGCGCTACAGACGAAGATTAATGCTTTATCGAGATGCGAGATTATTACAACGGGACACACTTGCTCGGCACACGGAGATACATTAACGAACCGGAGTATAAAGTTAGTTACTTTGAATATCTGCAACCTTATAAATACGTAAGAGGTCTCTCGCGATGCTATCGGCGCGATAACCCCGGCACGGAAATTCGTCGAAGTACTTAATACTTGCGCTCTTTTTATTCAGCAGCAGTTTCCTCTTGTTGGCCGTGTCACTTGAACATAAGGAAAACAACTGTTCACGAATAGTGTAACCACGAACAATGCGTCACTGTATTTTAAATTTAAGGACTACAAAAATCAATCAATTTTTTAATCCTCGCCATAGTGCCAACAAAATTTATCATACATTTTACCTCCCTCACAGCAACTTTTGAAAAAACCTTCACTACAAACTACCTAATCAAACTACCTCGTTAACCATCTCTCTACGCGCACATATAATTACATCGACGAACCGTGAAAACTTATACGCGCAGAGAGGCCAAAGCCGAGACCTATACTAACCTCGAACGCTCTCGCTCGCGCGCGTGTGCACTTATATATACATATAATACTGGTCAAACTCCTCGTGCGAGCTCCTCTCAGCTCTCACATATACACGCTGAGTGTCTTTTCGAGAATGAGTTTTGTTTACGCGCCGCTGCGATGCGCACGCGCGAATGTAAGATTATCTATACTCCCACTTCTCTGCAGAGTGGGTTATACGCGCAGCGAGAAGAGAGCTATGATGAGTAAGTTGGAGAAGGTCAAGTACAGAGGAAAGAGAGCCCCGACTATACTTAGGCGCGAGAGAGTAACGCGAATAATAATAATGCGAATTCCAGAGTTGCTCGAGTGTATAATATATACCTGTAGTGCAAGTTATGTGTGCGGATGTGGTTTAGTGATTAATGCGACTTATCAATTTTAAAGTTTAGGGGCTTTTTCGTTATTTTTATAATTCTGAGTGAATAGTGTGGTGGGAAGGGAAAGTTCAAGTAGATTATATTTTATTGCGGTTTGGTGTTATACCGTGGTGACATAATGAGATGATAAAATAGTGGATAAACCGACAACATTGACCAACGTGATAATAATTTTTTCTTTTTATTTGCTAGGTTCCCAAAATACATCACATTTTGCTCTTATACCAACATAAACTAATGTTCACTCGAACAAAATCACGTCGTGTCAATCACACACATGGGATCGGCATCTCGCAGAAGAACGCGAGCTGCTCCTGGCAGAACACGTCGTCCATGCCACCGTGTATCACCAGGGCGCCGCAATTCTGGCCCTGATAGTTGTCCGGCTGTGGTCCGTACCACTTGGTTGTCCATTCAGCGTAACCCGTCTCGCTCAGTGGCTCGCCCAGGATAGTCAGCCACTCGCCCTCGTGGAAGAAGTCGTGGACACCAAGAAGCGCCTCCTCCTTGTTCACAGCCTGCTTGATCGACTTCGAGCTCTGTTTCAGCAGGTCGATGAGGATCTGCGAAACAAGAATTTGGCGTTGTTATATGTGTGTGTTTGAAATTGTTGTGAGAAAAGTTGTTTGAAAATATTCGTGGCTCTTTCAGTGGTTTTCCCATAGGTATATAAAAAAGTTTTCGCGATTTTTACTTATCTAACTTTCGTAAAACACTTGTCAAATCTTTAGAAATCTCTTAATAAAATGTCCAAAAAAACCGGCACAATCCTCACAGTTTCCTCGGCCTTCGAGTTGATAACAGCGAGATGCGCGCCCTCCTCCATGCACGCCCTTCGTGCGTCGTTCCACGACAACGCCTCCGTGTGAAGCTTGTGCGAGCCAACCCCTGGCGTCCGCACATAATCCTCCCTGGTACCGTCGCCTGTATTGCTCATAGTCGCCAGACAGTGGCAGCTCGCGTCGTCCTCGCCCACCTGCACCTCCAACGACAACGTCCTGTTCTGCGTGCACATGCGCAGGTTCACCTGCTTGCTCCGCGCTGCCGATTCCTGTAGGTAGACCGTTGAGAACAGCAGCGCGAGGAGGAACAGTTGATTGTTATTAAACGATTGCTGCTGCATTGTGTAGCGCTGGCCTTTCGATATATATAAAAATATAGTTCATTAGAATCGATATAGGTGATCAGTTTGTTGGACTGTATTTGTATATACTTGTGCGAGATGCGCAGAGAAAGAGGGAGAGAATTTCGTGTCTGTGCTGAGTGAGAGTGTGGTAGTGACTAAGGCGTAAAGCTGGCGCCGCGTTATCGTCGTTGCCGATTGCGCGCTGTGTAATGGCCCCGAGATGACCTCAGACGAAGCTGCGTTTCGTTCGCACGTGTGTGTGTGTGTGTGTGTGTGTGTGCACGCATGGATTTCGCACTGTACGCGACTGCCTAGCGTTTATATCGATCTGTTATATACATCGACTAGTAGAGACGATATACGGTTAGATCTTGCTCTTACATTATGTCTAAATGGTTTATTAGAATTTGAGGCCGGTACTTATGATTTTTTGTTTCGTCCAAAAGTAGAAAATTAATAATATTTTTTATGGTTAAAATACGGCCAATGATAGTAATATAAATAGAACTTCGATGAGATCATGTTGATAGTACGCTAAACTTCACTACTTTATATTAATCTGCGAACTATACTAAATCACAGAAGCAAGATGTTACTGTTTTTCGAGCAGTTTTGCGAAACCTCAAGTGCAGATGCGGGGAATGCCCGGTTTTCTGCTTTCCTTCTACGTTTCTAAGTACATTAAAGTGGCATCTGATTCCCTCATATACGGGAATAAAGTAAATTAGCAAGAACAAAGATAAATAAAATGTCGATGAAACTACGTTGATAGTACGCTAAACTTTTTTAATTTATAATAAAATTGGCGAATACCTAAATGATAGAAGCAAGATGTTACTGTTTGCGAAACCTCATACGTATGTGCAGGCGTGGGGAATACCGGTTTTCTGCTTTCCTCCTACGGTTCTAAGTATATTAAACTTTTTTTGTTCCTTCAAGGCCAGCTGATAAAGTCAAGTATGGCCACAGAGTGCAGTGACTCTAATAATGAATAATTGGGAGGTATACGCATAAAGATATAGGTTTTATATTGAAAAAATGTTTATTCACTGATTTACATCAGTTCGTTTGTTACGAACGTACAGGTAAATAAATTTCTTACAAAGTCTATACATAAACATGTCAAAATCATAGCACAATACTCTCGTATAAACATCATTAAAATTAATACATATAATATTATGCAATACATTGATTATACACTGAAAAATACATCCAGTATAACATCAGAGCCTCTTTGTCATTACGAGTCGTCAATATATCTTTGGAATGAACTATTTCAGTTTATTCTACTTACTATATCTTTGATTAAAAATACAATGAAAGATACGTTTACAAAATCGTTCACCACGTCTCCCAATCTAGCCTCTTATCCTATACGCCCCCCTAAGAAAACCCTATAACATTCAAACTCTAATGAATGATATAAGTCATGGGTAGCTCGCAGAAGAATGCGAAGGGCACGTTGCAGTTGACGTCGTCGAGGCTGCCCTCCTTGAGAAAGACGCCGCAGTTCTGATTGCCGCCTCCGTTGTCCGGCTGGCCGCCCCACTTGTCCGACCAGACGGTGTAGCCGGTCTTGAATAGCGACTCGCCCAGTATCGTCACCCACTCGCCCTCGTTGTAAAGGTCGTGGATACCGACGTACGCGAGGTCCATGTACGAGGCACCCTTTACCGGGCCCGCTCTAGTGAAGATATCCATCAGGACCTGCAAAGTGATCAAATATGGAGATTGAGATGATGGAGAGCGCGTTATAGTTTGAACGTAAGTGAAGGTTCTATAGAGTTGGGGTTGGATAATTAGTATTCTTAAACGTAAGATTTAGGATAGACATATTATAGTCTATTATGCAACTAGCATTCCTATGTTCTCTAGTAAACTGACTATATATAATATTATGTACTATAAAACCAAATTTTTCCCATGTTACATAGCCATTTTTTTCCTCGGGTAATTTTTACCAGTTCACTGGCAAATTTATTTTGTTTTATTTCTTTTTAATTACTCAAGCGTGAAACTTTAATTTAAACGGCAGATTTTCAAATCCAATCTTCAAAGGTTTCACAATATCCGGCCATCGTTTTTTTTTTATTTTAAGAGAGGAAAGTGTGCGTTGTTCCACTCTCTCCTGTATATAATGCATGAATATTTGTATAATCTAATAGAACACTAATTTATGAAAATTGACTAAATGTAATTTCCAACAATCACTGAATACCTAAAAAGTTTATTTACGGGATCAGTTATATATTTCAGCAACCCTTTATTCCCACAGAGCTGGAGAGGAAATTTAATTGTGCTAATTAAATTACTGCTCTTTCGCGTGTGTAATTCATTAATTTATTTAGCAGCGCTCCGTGTCACCCTGTAGTCAACAAAAGTGACGAATATACGATTTGTTTATCTAGGTAAAATTACTGTACATCTGATCCTCCCATTGTTCAATTAATTAACTGGTAATTAAATCAGATAATTAAATGAAGATTGTTTATTTACTACAACGCGTACTATAGTTAACTTTATTTGCAAAAATTAATTCAATACTAGGCGTCCTCAATAGAGGTTCGCGAAGTTTTAATCAAGCAAATATAATTAGTGATTGAAACTTCATGAAGCCCTATTGAGGATATCCAGTATTAAATAAATTAAATTAAAATGTCTTTGTTAACGTTTAATCACAAACGTTTCAATTATTTGTGAATCATGAAGATCAATGGTATATAATATATGTTTCATTGAACAAAAGCACTCATTTATTTTACCGCGTCATCTTAAAGTTACAGTTATTTTTTACCGTTTTAACGTGATTTAATTATTCTATTCATAATAGTATTATTATATTATGTTACCGAACTGTAAAAGTTGAAAGTCATTGATCGAGACCGTTAGGCCCTTT